>PVKP010028879.1:0-29625 GCA_004027715.1 Plecturocebus donacophilus | reverse complement strand
TTGGGGGGAAATAGGGGAGGGACAGTAGGGGGGGAGGGACAGTGGGGGGTGGGGAGTTGTGGGGAGATAGCATGGGGAGAAATGCCAGATATAGGTGAAGGGGAGGAAGGCAACAAATTACACTGCCACGTGTGTACCTATGCAACAATATTGTATGTTCTTTACATGTACCCCAAAACCTAAAATGCAATAAAAAAACATAAAATAAATAAATAAATAAAGTGGTTTGCCAATAAAAAAAAAGAAAGAAAACTTAAAATTAGCATTCAGTTTTAATAGATGAACAGAAAATTATTTATTGTTTATTGATTTTAAAAAAAGCACAATGCAGCTACAACGCAAAGGTTAATTTTTATGTTTAACGTGACACAATTTTTCAAAGTGGGTAGTCTTACTCTTCTTGAAGTCAAATGAATAACCTCCTGGAAGATTAAAAATGTATAACTATTAACATTTAGGAATATTTCTAAAGCTTTTTTGTCCTTATTAACAAATGTATCTGTAGAAGTCAGAGAAAGAGTAGCCTCCCTGGAGCACAACATTTCTAACAATCAGATATCTTTTGTGAGAAGTCCAGAAAAGGTATGACTGATTGTTTTCTTGGATTAAACTGATGGTTCTAAATGAAAAACAAATTAGGTGTAGATGTTCAGTATATTGAGATTAATTTTATTCTCGTGGGTACCATTTCTCCAGTTCCTTGGACTAACAGTAATTTGTTTCCAGAGACGTGAACATGTGTCAAAATAACTAAGCCAAGCAGCACAGTTCAATAAGTTTTTCCACACATACATATATTTTTAAAGTAGATAAATGTTTCCAATAAACAACAGGTCTTGCATTTGTATTAGTTATGACTTTCTACATAAGTAAAATAAAATTCATTCAACCAAGACACGTCAGACCCTGCTAGATTCAGAGATTCAAAAACAAAGAAATAAGGTTCTTACCTGGAGCTCCAGTCTAGTAGATAAGAGACAAGTAAGCAATAATTACAGTATAAGGTAATGAGGCTCTAATAGAGATGTGAGCAAAATGCTCTAAGAATATGAGCTTTTCCCTCAAGTGAACCCAAGAAAAGATAACACAATAATATAGTTCACTGTCACACATATGCAAAAACTAAACACATAATAAATAACGTATGAGAATGTTTGGTCTTTTTAGGTCAGTAATAACAATGACTATATATTATGGCTATAGATATTTTATGTAATACTTATGGATTATAAGGTAGATCAATCAGCTTTAATTATGATTTAATATCTTTATCCATGATCACTGTAAGCAACTTAAGAGCAGGAATCATGTTGTTTACCTTTGTGTTTCAAGGCCTAACACGATACCTGTTATATAATAGTTTTAACACATGTTGAATGAATGAATGCATACACATATACATGAGTGTTCATGATTACATAAATAGCACACTTCTGCATTCATGGATACCAGAACTAAGTGGGACAGACAATACTTGGAAAGGATATTTGATATCCAATATATCAGAAGGTTCACTAAACAAAGTGAAACGAAGTTTAATAGGGATGGGTACTGAGAGCACCCATCTATAAGCTAACATATGTGATTCATTTTTTTTTCATATTCTCTCTAGTTGTATAATCATAACTACATAGTAGATATTCAACAAATGCTTGTTGAATGAACACTTCTTCCTCCATAATATATCTCTTGAACCTAACTCCTCTCTATTGGCCTGAACTTTAATAGCATTCTATGTATCTCCACTCTTTCTCTTCCAAAGTAGCTTTAGTTGCCATATTAGTCCCCCTAAAATACACTGATCATGTAACTTTTATTTTCGAATTTTCCAAATGGCTCCCTAGTATTCAGGATCCTTCATTAAAAAAAAAAATGCATAAGGAGTTCATAGTACAAAAGCCTAGAACTGACACAGAGCAGGTACTAAATGGCCAAAAATTAATCAACTAGGCTGTGTTGGAAAATTAGTTATCCATATGTTTTAAAATGAGTATGGATCCCTACACAAAAATCAATTTGTTATGTATTAAGAGATTTAAACATAAAAGAAAACATATGATAATTTAAAACCATCTCTATGCAGCTCTCTAGTCTCCCAGCTGTTGTTTACTTCTGGGTTTCTAAGTGTACCTCCCTATATAAGCACAGTTCAGGACTCTGTTAAAAATTTGTGAGGATTTGTATCCAGATTCCTTCTCTGCAATTTTCTCCTCTCCAGGATTTTGACTATCAAGTTCCAGCCACTATTATCTCAAAACTCTGCCTCGGTTTCTTCAGCCCGGTAAGACTGCTGCTTCCTGTTAGAGTTGTATTCTTTTGCATTCCAATTTGGAAAATGTCATAAAAGAAAAGGCCAGGATGAATGTGATGCTCACTTCACCTGCTTCTCTTCTCTGAATGATTGTAGTCTCTTAGATCCTGCCTGTGCTGATTCTTCTCAATGCCTTCAAACAGTGTATATGGTATTTTTTTCAGTTTTTATAGACTTTTTTGGCAGGCAAGTTAGTTTAAAATAAGCCATCCTGGCCAGAACTGATGCCTAGTTGTGAACTGATGCCTAGTTTTGTTGGATTCTCATTTTTCTAATTCCTTGTTTAAAAAGTATGTTTTTTAAATGTATTTACATTGTTTTTTTGAGGCAGGGTCTCACTCCAGTCCCCCGGGCTGAAGTGCAGTGGTGTGATATGTCCTCACTGCAGACTGCCCAGGCTTAACCGATCCTCCCACCTCAGCCTCCTAAGTAGCTGGGAGTACACATGCTCATTACCATGACCAACTAATTTGTGTGTGTGTGTGTGTATTGTGTTTGTTTAGTAGAGACAGGGTTTCGCCATGTCGCCCAGGCTGGTCTTGAACCCCTAGCCTCAAGTGATCCACCCGCCTTGGCCTCCCAAAGTTCTAGGATTACAGGTGTGAGCCACTGTGTCTGGCCAGATTCCTTCTTTTAATTATTTATAATGTTAAATAAAATACAGATTTTTTTGAGACAGGATCTTGCTTTCTTGTCCAGGCTGGTCTCAAACTCCAGGGCTCAAGCAGCCCTTCTGCCTCAGCCTCTCGAGGTACTAGGACTATAGGTGTGTAGTCATAATTTTTCTTTTTTTTTTTTTAATAAATGGAGTCTCTCTATGTTGCCCTGGCTGGTCTTGAACTCCTAGCCTCAAGAGAACCTCTTGCCTGGGCTTTCTAAAGTACTGAAATTACAGGTGTGAGCCACTGTTCTTGGCTGATTTCTTCTTTTATATCTTCAAACGTTTCATCAGTGGTTATTTTATATGGTGTCTCTAATGATGCCAATCCCTGATGTTTTTCATAGACTAAATCTGTTTGTTGTTTCTGCTGACTCTCATTCATAGTAGATTGATCCCTTATGTGTTTGGTGATCTTTCATTGTGAGTTCATGTTTGGTTTATTTAATATGGGGAAATCCTGGAAGTTTAAGGTAAAGACGTTTTTTTCTGAAGAGAATTTGTGCTTGTGTCTGTTTGGAGGCAAGGTGTTTCACAGACCTGGAACATACTATCTCCAACTACTCTTTGAAAATTATTCGTAGATCATTTACGATCTTATTCCTGACTGTTGTATACTATCTTTGATTTCTTAATGTTGGTACTTTTTATAAAGCACAAATGAATTAACACAATACCTAGATTTAATTGGACAGAGAATACTAAAGAATTATTAGTATTCTTTTCTGGGAATTCTAGTGTTAATGTGATCATTACTGCTTTTGGCAAGCATGTAAAAACAAACCACAGCACAGAAAAAGGGAGGAAATGCATAATAATCAGATACTTGAAAGAACATGAGATCTGTTATGAAATCAATTATGTAAATACTGCCATATAAATCATAGTTCGATTTATTCTTTGACACTATGAAAAACTTATAATTTAAAAAATCAAAGTAGAAACAAAAAAACCAAAGAAAACAATGCATGGTATCTGATGAAAAGATTTACAGCTAACATGTCTGGTTGTACATTCCCCTTCTTTCAACTACCTTGGTCATATGATACTTCTACAAAAATGTTATACTGTTGGATCATCAACTGAAATCCTCACTTTCACCACATAATCCACTCCATGTTAAGCTAGGTTCCTTCACTCTACATTTTTGAAGCTGAGTTTTACACCTAAACCAATCATAATTAAAAAGCTAAAGGGTATCAAAGTATTAATTTTGGGACTATTCCCAATCTGAACTGTTTGCTTTTTTATGATAACAAGTTAAATGGAATTACCCTTCCTGAGTGAATAATTTCATCAGCTGACAAGTCTAGGTGAAAGGTTATAATATAAATACCTGAGCAGTAGTTAAAACTGAGATTGAAAATGAGGGAGATTTTTTTTTTTTAATTACTATAATAAAAACCAAATTCAAGAGAAGTAACTTTGGAAATAACCTGACAGACCTAACTGAGAAGAGCATATAACTAGCATATTCAGTAGTATATCTTAATGTCATCCTCTTTTTATGCATTTGACTAATGAGATGTATTTTTCTAACCCCTTAATCAGCTATATCTGGTTCACATTTTTAAATAGAAAATAATGCTAATAGTTCCCGCTGGATCTAACTCATTTTCATTGCTTTTTATTCAAAAAATACAGAAATATAAAATAACAAAAAGAAAAATACCAGGCATTGGAAATCTATTTTTTGGACCAAAATTTTATGGAGGAAAAATAGTTTTTAGGTGAATAAGTCTTTAAATAAATGTAGAAGCTTCCTGTTTTGTTTGATATGTTCAATCTTAAAAATCTGAGCTCTTAATAATACCTTTAAAAATCAAAAATCATTGATATTGGCAACACAGTTTTAGATTTTAAAAAGTTGAAAATACATTCAGAAAATAAATTTATTTTATGCCTCTTAATCCTACATATTTCAAGAGATATTTAACTTTTTAAATGTTATCTGATTTGATTTTTATTTATTTAATTATTTAGAGACAGGGTCTTCTTCTGTCACCCAGGATGGAGTACAGTGATGTGAACTTGGTTTACTGCAGCCTCAACCTCACAGGTTCAAGTGATCCTCCCACCTGAGCCTCACAAGTAGCTGGGACTGCAGCTAATTTTTTTATTTTCTGTAGAGATGGGGGTCTCGCTATGTTGCCTAGGCTGGGATTTCAGCTTTTTTAGTAAAAGTAATACTCATTAAGAAAAAAATTTTAAACAGTGAAAAGCAAAAAAAAAAAATCCATATATACTCCCCAAATTTGAACTCGACCACTATTAATATCTTTGTGCATTTCTTTTTGGTCTTTATTTTTCTCTATACATAGATTGGTAACATAGTTTGATCACATTGCATATATAAATTTGATCTTTTTTTTTTCAATCAACTTTAGATCATAGAATAAATTCTACTGTTCAAGGAACCTGAAATGTAGCCGCTGATGGTTATCTGTGCTTTAACTCTCTGCAGCTTAAAGACATCTTTTAGAGAAAATATATAAAACCTAAGAGTCATGCATTTGAGATTCTTTTTTTTTTTTTTTTTTGAGACGGAGTCTTGCTCTGTCACCCAGGCTGGAGTGCAATGGTGCAATCTCGGCTCACTGCAACCTCCGCCTTCTGGGTTCAAGCAATTCTCTACCTCAGCCTTCCGAGTAGCTAGGATTATAGATACCTGCCACCAAGCCTTGCTAATTTTTTGTAGAGACAAAGTTTCACCACCTTGGCCAGGCTGGTCTTGAACTCCTGACCTCGTGATCCACCCAGCTTGGACTCCCAAAGTGTTGAGATTACAGGTGTAAGCCACTACGCCCGGCTGAGATTTCTTTATTATCTTTCCGTTGCATCGTTCCACTAACCAACTAGCAGACATCACATAAAACATTAATTCTTCAAGGAAATGTTACTTCTCACCTTCTGAGCTGCAAGATGGAGGGCTGTTCTCTGGCTATGATCAGTTTTATTCACATCTGCTCCTGCCTTCAGGAGAGCATCTGCACAATCCAATCTGTCAGCCAACACGCAATACATAAGTGGTGTTCTCCCAAATTGATCTTCTTTGTCTTTAAGAGCGGAGTTTCCTATGAGGATAAGAAACAGATAATGATATTTGATAATGATTATTAAGTAGGAATGATATTTACTGTTTATTATCAAGCATTGTGCTAAATGCATTAAAAATATCATCTCATTTGTACTTGTCCTATGAAGTAGATATTACCATTGTCATATTATAGGAAACTGAGGCTTAAAGAAGTAGCCAGTGTATGTTCACACTGAAAGAACGTGGAACTAGAATTCAAACTGATGACTCAATCATATTATGCTGAACTAACATTTTGAGATTCAAAGCTACTTATGTTCCTCCCTCCCTCACTCTTTCTTTTGAAACAAACATTTAATTAGTGCCAAGTCTACACTAGGCATTGTGGTATGTTTTATGAATGACATAAAAATGAATCACAGGCTGGGTGTGGTTGCTCATGCCTGTAATCTCAGCACTTTGGGAGGTTGAGGTGGGCAGATCACATGAGGTCAGGAGTTCGAGACCAGCCTGACCAACATGATGAAATCCTGTCTCTACTAAAAATACAAAAATTAGCCAGGTATGGTGGTGGGCACCTGTAAACCCAGCTACTCAAGAGATTGAGGCAGGAGAATCCCTTGAACCTGGGAGGTGGAGGCTGCAGTGAACCAAGATTGTGCCATTGGACTCCAGACTGGACAACAAGAGCAAAACTCCATCTCAAAAACAAAACAAAACAAATCACAGCTGATCTTCCTTTCTAGACAAGAAGACAAGATAGAGCAAGTACATAGTATCGTCATCCTCCTGCTAATTACAATTAAAATCCCTGGGGCAAAAGACAAAATAAATGATTTTTTGGAAAAGGGAAGGCAGCCTTGACTAGGAACTTTGGAACCTGAGAGACAACCTGGTGGTAAGTTCCCTGAAGAGTTTTTTGTTTGTTTGTTTGTTTGTTTGTTTTTGCCTCCAATCTATAGTAAATTATGGGCTTGAGTAGCCTACAATCCAGAAACACCAAGGCTCACGGTTGCCAAATTTCTTGAGAAGCCTACTCTCTCTAGTAAAAGACTGGGAGGCAAGTAACTCTGCTGAGTGAACCACTTGGCTATGCTCTCTCAAAATACATACAACAAAAGAAACTGTACCTCTTTTACCCACTGGGCCTTACAGAAACTGTTGGGAGGAGCCCTGCCAAACTATCATGACTTGAATTAAGCAAAGGATAGCAACAAGGTAGTATTTTACCCCTTTCTAACTAGAGAGTAGAAGAGGATTATGAAGAGGATGAAGTTGGAGGAAGTAATTCTTTAAATTGGCATAATGTCAGGATGCTTTTGAGCAGCCCATGTGTGAAACTGGTCAGAATCAAGATAGCAAAATCTCTAGAATTAAACTATAGTTAGATTACTACCTGTGTTCTAAATGAGCCTAAATAGCCCACAGGTGTGGCAAACCAGAAAAGCCCTGCAAGATCTCTGAAAACTAACTTGAAATTCGAACCACAAAATCGAAAAAGAATGTTCATTCTGAACATTAACAGATTGTCAGTTTACTAAAATAAGATGTTTAAATAGGATCCAGAGTTTATAATACAGAAAATGTTACAGATATAATCCCAAATTACAAAACAACTCAAAAGTTGGGAAAATATTAATTTAAACAAGAAAAGACAATCAACAGGCACCAACACTGTGATGACATAGATGTATTAGAACTATATGACAAGAATTTTAAAGCAACTCTCATAAAAATGCTCTAACAATCAACTATGCACATTCATGAAACAAACAGAACATCAGGAATGAAAAAAGAACAGCAGAGGTCAGGTGCGGTGGCTCATGCTTGTAATCCCAGCACTTTGGGAGGCGGGCAGATCACGAGTTCAGAAGTTTGAGACTAGCGTGGTCAATATGGTGAAACCCTGTCTCTATTAAAAATATCAAAATTAGCTGGGCATGGTGGTGGGTGCCTGTAATCCCAGCTACTGGGGAGGCTGAGGCAGGAGAATGGCTTGAACCTGGGAGGCGGAGATTGCAGTGAGCCAAGATAGCTTGGGCATTAGAGCTAGACTTCATCTCAAAAAAAAAAAAAAAAAAGGAAAGAAAAAGAGCAGCAAAATGTAAATAATTGAAAAAAAATAAACTGTTTTTATTCTCTTTAGTTTTTTGTTTTTATTATAATGAGAGTCTCACTGGGCTATCCAGGCTAGTCTTGAACTACTGGTCTCAAGCAATCCTCCTTGCCTCAGACTCCTGAGTAGCTGGGACTACAGGTCACACCCGGCTTATCCTCTTTAGTTTTTAGAATTACGTTTTGATGATTGAAAGCAAAAATAGCCTTGCTGTATGATGTGGTTCTCAGTTTATGTAGAGGTGATTTTTAAGATAACTATATCAAAAAGAAGGGTAAAGGGACCTAAGTAGTGATAAGGCTTCTGTATTGCACCCAAAGTGGAAAATACAGACTGTAATAAAATAAGTATACATATTCTAATACCTAGATCATATACACACATGCACACACACACACACACACACACACACACAGAAACAAACAAAAAAATCTCCAACAAAAACAAACTATACAAAGAGATTTATTTAAAAACACAATATAAGCCCAACATGGGCCTATTTATTTAAAAACACAATATAGGCCCAGCATGGGCCTATACCCCCAACATTTTGGGAGGCCATGGTAGGCAGATCACTTGAGGCCTAGAGTTCCAGAACAGGCTGGCCAACATGGCAAAAACCTGTTTCTACTAAAAATACAAAAATTAGCTGGGTGTGATGGTGGCACGTGCCTGTAATACCAGCTACTTGGGAGGCTGAGGCATGAGAATCACTTGAACCCAGGAGGCAGAGGTTGCATTGAGTTGAGATCACACCACTGCACTCCAGCCTTGGTGACAGAACGAAAACCACAATATAAGATATCACTTCACATAAACTAGGATAGTTATAATAAAAAATATACATAATTACAAGTATTGAGAATATAGAGAAATCAAAACCGTCATGTACTACTGGTAGGAATCTGAAATGATGCAGTCACTTTGGAAAATATTCTGGCAGTTCCACAAAACATTAAGTAACCATTTGACCCAGCAGTTCTACTCCCAAGTATGTACCCAAGAGAAATGAAGACATATGTTCACACAAAACTGATACACAAATATCCAAATGTCCATAAGCTGTTGATCAGCTGATGAATGGTTAAACAAAATGTTGTGTATCTCTACAGTAGAATATAATTCAGCACAAAAAATGAAGGTCTAATAGATGCTCAACATCATGAACCTTGAAAACATTATACTAAGTAAAAGAAGCCAGTAAAAAAATACCACACATTGTATAATTATATTTATGTGAAATATCTGGCACTGGCATATCTATAGAGACAGAAAGTAGATGATAGTTGCCTAGGACTGGGGGTGGGGCACAAATTTGAGGAGTAACAGCTAAAGGATGAAGAGTTTCTTTGTGGGGTTATGAAATCGTTCTAATATCAATTGTGGTTATGTTTGCCCAGCACTGAATATACAAAATCACTCAATTGTACACTTCAAATTTTGAATTGTATGGTATGTGAATTATATCTTAATAAAGCATTACAAAAAGCTCTACTATATATAAATTAAAATGGAATACTAAAAGTAGTCAAGAAATGGAAAGGAGGATAGGAATAAAAAAACAGAAGGAACATGCAGTGTTCAACATAATAAATTGGAAATCTTAAATCTTAACATTCATAATTACATTAAATGTAAATGGTATAAACACACCAATAAAAAGGCTGAGATAAAAAAGAAGACCGATTATATGCTATTTATAAGAAACTCACTTAAAATACAAAAACGTAGGTGGTTAAAAGTAAAAGAATGAGCAAAACTGTAATAAACAAATACTAATGGAAAGAAAGCTCGAGTTAAGTATATTAATATCTAATAAGGTAAACTTTAAAGACAAGACAATTACCAGAAACAAATAGAGATATAACAATAAAAGGGTCAATTCAAAAAGAACACATACAGTTCCTAAATGTATATTTACTAAATCCAGAGCTTCAAAATACAGGCAGCAAAAACTGATAGAACAGAAAGAAACACTTGAAAACAATTATAATTGGTAACTTCAACACTCTTCTCTCAATAATTGCTAGAACCACTAAAATGAAAATCATCAAGGACACAGAAGAACTGAACACTGAAAAAAAGCAACAGGATATAACTGATATTTATTGAACACTTCATTTAATGACAGCCAGAAATACAGTCTTTCAAAACATCCATGGGACCTTCACCAAAATACTCAATATACTGCATCATAAATGAATATTAACAGACTAAGAACTGAAGTCATACAAAGTGTGTTATTTGATGACAATGTAATTAAACTAGAAATCAATGACAGAATGATAACAGGAAATAGTGAAATATTTAAGATAATCCATGGGTTAAAGAGAAAATCTCAGGGGAAATTAAAAAGTATAATTAAATGAATAAAAACATACTATTTTAAGGTTCTTGCACAATCCATGAAGGAAGCTTAGAAGGAAATATATAGTAATGAATGCTTTCAATTAGAATAGAAGAATAGTTTCAAATCAATTATCTATGCCTCTACCTTAGAACACTAAAACAGAAGAGCAAATTTAACCCGAAACAAGCAGAAGGAAGTACATAAGAAAAATAAGAACAGAGAGCAATTACATTAAAATCAGAAAAAAATTGAGAAAATCAATGACGCTAAAAGTTGGTTCTTGGGAAATAAAATTAATAAATCTCTAATCAGATTGATCATTAAAAACAGAGGAGACACAAATTCCCAGTATCAAGAATGGCAGAGGGGTCATCACTACAAAGCCTGCAGATATTAAAAGGCTATAAGGGACTGTCATAAGCCATAAACTCACAATTTAAGTGAAATCGGAATTCCCTGACAAAGACCACTTAAGATACAGATACTCTCAACGGCACTTGTGGTAGAATTCTGAGATGGCATCTAAGACTTCCAGCCCCTGGTATACATGCCCTGTATGATCCCCTCCTCTTGACTGTGGGTAAAACTATGATGTCACTCCCATGATTAGATTTTCTTATGTGGCAAATGTGAAGGGTTTTGCAGATGTAATTAGGTCTCTTAATCTTTTAACTTCAAATTAATCATAAGAGAGATTAGTTTGGGTTGCTCTGACATATAATCAGGTGAGCCTTTCAAAAGAGTGTCTAGAGGTCAGAGGAAGAAACTGGAGAGATTTGAAGCAGCAGAGATACTTTCCTGCTGGCCTTGAAGAAGCAAACTGCCATGAGTTTTAAGATTGTACAAAAAAACAAAACAAAACAAAAACCTGCAGTCAGCTCATTTACCCTGTTGGTTGGAGTTAAGATTTTCAGGTTCTTTCTGGGCTACATAGTTCTTTCCAGGGTACCTTGTAGCAATCTGAGAGTTCAGCATTACATTCTGCCAGGACCAAAGATCCAGGAGGAGCTTAGAGCTATGACTAGACCATTGACTGGTCCATCAACAAATGTGCACCTTGATCCCAGAGTCTTCACAAATGCTCACCAAAGAAAGACTCCCAGGATGATTTAGAGGCCTCTCATAACTTCTGCTCCAAAACGTTAATAAAGAACCTTGGTAACTCGATTCTCCACCCACATACCAAATTCCCTTACCCTCTACCAGAAGGTTCACCCCAACAACAAGATAGAAGAGCAAAGACCTTCCAGGACATCAGAGATGGTTTTCCTTATAGGAGGAGAGGAGTGAGGATATTGTCATCTGCGTGGAAAGAAAGAATGGTAAAACTGAGATACCTGTTACTCAACAGATTTCCTCAGCTTAAACGAGAGCTAACAAATATTGGGCCAAAGAGGGTTCAGAATGAATTAAGAACTGAACCATTCAAATGTGGGTGCACTTTCCACATGTATCAGAGATGGGATCCTTCTGAGAATGCTAGAATAGGAAATTATGACAATGAGCTGGTTTAGTCATAAACGTTTTCTTGTACTTTTCTTTCTTGCTGGCAATTTTATGCAGCAATATATGCTAGGATAGACTGTATACCAATAATTTCGATAACCTATGATGAGTGATGTTTTTTTCTTCTTGTATCTTTTCTTTCCTACCTTGATAGCAGTAATTTATAACGAATCTTGAAAGTTTGTGTATTTTAATAGCTTGAATATACTTTAGCTCCACTTTTTGGTTTGACCCCAAAGCAGCACCAATAAGTCTGAAGTATTCTCCCATGTTTTATTTTAATTAATTAATTAATTAATTAATTAATTAATTTTTTGAGACACGGTTTCACTCCCATTGCCCAGGCTGAAGTGCAATGGCATGATCTCAGCTCATTGCAACCTCCACTTCCTGGGCTCAAGCAACTGTCGTCTCAGCCTCCCAAGTAGCTAGGACTACAGGCGCGTGCACTGCATCAGCTAATTTTTGCATTTTTTGCAGAGACAGGGTTTTGTCATGTTGCCCAGGCTGGTCTCGGACTCTTGAGCTCAAGTGATCCGCCTGCCTCGTCCTCCCAAAGTGCTGGGATTACAGGCATGAGCCACCACACAGGCCTCCCCTATGTTTTAGAAGCATAAGTCAGTGAGATGAAACTCAACATCTAGAATTTGAAGCAAGGTAACTTATGGGGAAAGAATGAAAAGAAAACATTGAGTAGTTTGACTACAGCATAATAACACACTATTTTTTCAATTTTCAGTAACAAATAAATATGCATATAGAGAAACAATAAAGTTGACATATTTTAGTAACTTAAAAACAAAAAAAGAAAGAAAATGAATTCGGCCAATGTGCAGTGGGGAGAAAATCCTAAATCTCAGATGAGACCTTAGCCCTCGCTGATGCCTTGATTGCAGTTTTGTGACACCATGAGCAAAAGCCTCAGCTTGAGCAGTGTTGACTCCTGACATACAGAAACTGTAAAGTAATAAATGTTTGTTGTTTGTAAGCTAAGTTTGTGTCAATTTGTTACACAGCAATAAAAACCTAATATAGTATTATATTTATTAAAAAATTAAATTCATAGTTAATCTTGACTATAAAGTACTACTAAGAATAATTTGTTAAAAACTTCCCAGAGCAATCTTTGTAGAAATGAATGTTCAGTTTTAAAATTGTTATGGAAAGGCAAAACAAGTAGAAGAATAAGTTTTTGAAAAAAAAAAAGAACAAAGCTGGTGAACTCACATTGTATGATATGAAGGCATATTGTAAACCCACAGTAATGAAGAGAATGTGGTAGTGGCAAAGAAACAGGTCATAGACCAAATAGAACAGATTTGAGAGTATGTAAATAGATGCACACAGATATGATCAATTGACTCTGACTAAGATGCAAAGGCAAACCAATGGATAATCTTTTAAATAAATGGTGCAGGAAAGGCCAGCCATGGTGGCTCATGCCTGTAATCTTAGCACTTTAGGAGGCCAAGGTGGGCAGTTCACTCGAGGCCAGGAGTTTGGACCAGCCTAGCCAACATGGTGAAACCCCATCTCTACTAAAAATACAAAATTTAGCTGGGCATGGTGGCAGACATCTGTAATCCCAGCTACTTGGGAGGCTGAGGCAGGAGAATATATGTAAAAATTTTAGAAGCAATTGAAGGTGAAAACCTTTGTGATTTTGTGTTAGGCAAAGATTTCTTAGATACAATACAAAAGAATAATCCATAAAAATTAATAGATTTCATCCAAATAAAATGTGCTTGAAAACACAATTAAGAAAAAAAAAAAACAAAAATTGGGAGTAAATATTTGCAAAACACATATTTGATAAGGATTTTTTTTTTTTTTTGAGATGGAGTCTTACTCTGTCACCATGCTGGAGTGCAGGGGCACGATCTCGGTTCACTGCAACCTCCACCTCCCAGGTTCATGCGATTCTCCTGACTCAGCCTCCAACATAGCAGGATTATAGGCATGTGCCATCATGCCAGCTAATTGTTGTATTTTTAGCAGAGAAGGGATTTCACCATGTTGGCCAGCATGGTCTCCATCTCTTGACCTCATGATCCACCTGCCTCAGCCCCCTGAAGTGCTGGGATTACAGGTGTGAGCCACTGCGCATGGCCCTGAAAAGTCCTTTTATTCTGGGATAAATAAAAAAATTCTTACAATAGAACAATAAAAAGATAGATAATGAAACTAAGGCTGGATGCAGTGGCTCACACCTGTAGTCACAGCACTTTGGGAGGTAGAGGCAGGTGGATCGCTTAAGCCCAGGAGTTTGAGACCAGCCTGGGCAACATGGCAAAACCCCATCTCTACTAAAAATACAAAAATTAGCCAGGTGCAGTGGCTGGACTCCTGCCTGTAATCTCATCTACTTGGGAGGCTGAGGCATGAGAATCACTTAAACCTGGGAGGTGGAGGTTGCAGTGAGCCGAGATTGGGCCACTGTACTCCATCCAGCCTGGGTGACAGAGTATAACCCTGTCTCAAAAAGAAAAAAAGAAAGAAAGAAAGAAATTAAAAGGTGGGCAAAAGGTTTTAATAGACATTTCACTAAATAAGCATATAAAAAGACTATCAACATCATTTATACACGGGGAAATGTAAACTTAACCTATAATGCAATACCATCATACATCTATTATTAGAATGGCTAAAATGTCTAAAATGAAAACAGTCAAAAGCAAACCTCACAATACCAAATGCTATTAAGGATGTAGAACACAGTTGGTAGAAATGCAAAAATGTTATAGCTACTATGAAAACTGTAGCCTAATAATGATGGCCTAATAATTTTTCACCTAAGTATTTACTAAGGAGAAATAAAAGCATGAAAGTATAAGTCCATTTAAATAATTGTATGTGAATATTTACAGCAGCTTTATTCATAATTGCTAAAAATTGGAAACATCCCAATTGTCCTTCAACTGGAAAATGAGAAAATAATCTGTAGTACATCCATACAATGGAATATAGCTCACTAATAAAAAGGGAATGAACTACTAATCGACTCAACAACATGGAAAATTCTCAAATACCTTATGTCAAGTGAAAGAAATCCACTTCACCAGAAACAGTGGCTCACGCCCATAATACCAGCACTTTGGGAGGCTAGGAGGAGGATCCCTTGAAGCCCAGAGATTGACACCAGCCTGGGCAACATGGCAAAACCCACATCTCTACAAAACACACACACACACACACACACACACGCACACACACACACACACACCAGTGGTTACCACAGACTGGAATATGTGGAATGAGGGGAGAAACTGGCCATAAAAGGACACAGTTCTAAAATTTTCGGGCATGATAGAACTGTTCTGTAACTTGATGGTCATGGTGATTTACATGATTATATATTTGTCAGAATTAAATAACTATACACTAACGAGCATGAAATTTACTGTATTATACCTCAATACATTTTAGTTAAAAACAGTAAGTACAAAAGATGCCATGGCTCCAGTCATGTACTGTAAACGAAAACAAGTTACCACTTTTGTTACAGATAATCATTAAGTATTCATCTCTTACTAGCTGAGGGTTAATTATATCTGGGTTGAACAAGAAAGCCAGTTACTTCTAAGGTATCTTGGCCTGAACTGTGCTAATGGAGGAAGTGAATTGACAAAATAAAATGTTTTCTTTGGAAAATGGAAATATCAATGGGTACAGTTAGATATGAGAAATAAGTTTTGGTGTTTTATTGCACAGTAGAGTGACTATAGTTAACAATATCATATTAAAATAGCTAGAATTTTGAATGCTTTCACTGTAAAGAAATGATAAATGTTTGAGGTAATGCATATGCTAAATACCATAATTTGATCATCACACAATGTATAAATGTATTGTAACATCACACTCTACCCCCATAAACAAATACAATCATGTACATCAATTAAAACTGAAAAAAAAAAAAAAAAAAGACACCAGATAAATGCCTGGGTTGTTCTGGGCATGAAAATAAGCTATCATTTTAGTTTGAAATACTTCAACATATATTTTAATCTTGGACATACTGGGACCCAGAAAGACTTCCTAGCTTCTCAGCAATTTACTTTGCTAATCAATGCTTCCATGTATACTGGTAAAAACGAAGAAAGGTCATTGGTCTGGAAATTTGAAAGAGTCTTATAGATGTATTCAGGTTGTGTATAACTCCTAGAGAAGGCAAGTATTCTTTTTCAGTACCTTTGTTTTGAAGATAGAGGCAAATTTTGCACTGTATTCAACACATCTGATAACAGAAGCCCCTATGCACAAGGTTCTGTGTGGTATAACAGTATATTCTTTCCACTAGGGCCTCCAAAATCTAATCTAGAAGATTCCAAAGATTCTATCACTGTATTTATAGATAAAGATTTATTGAAACCCAAACTCATTAGCAGAACTAAAATATAGTACGAGAGCACATTCCTTTCATTGGTTTGAGTCCTTCTGGAGCCAAAATGATACTTACAGAGAGTGTACCATAATAAGGCTAGTCTCCAGTTGTCTCTCATGATTAAAGAGCAGTCTCTACTGGCATCTTGTTAGGCTAAGCAAAGACAGTAGTAGCTAGTATTAGTAAGATAACACTAATTAATTTATCCTTTCTGCCTAGGGAGACACTCATCCTTAGAAGCTTTAGTAAGGGAGAAGATTAGGAACTAAGGTCACAAGAGTAACTGCTGAATAACAAAGGTCATTTTACATTCTGGGATAATCCTAATTTGAGCTTGTCCAACCCGTGGCCTGTGAGCTACATGTGACCCAGGAAGGCTTTGAATGCTACCCAACACAAATTTGTAAATTTTCTTAAAACATTTTGAACTTTTTTTTTTTTTTGCTCATCAGCTATTGTTAATGTTACTGTTTTTTAGGTGTGGCCCAAGATCATTGTTTTTGCAATTCCCAGGGAAGCCAAAAGCTTGGACGCCCCTGTCCTAAGTGATTAGGCTCCTCAGGGCCAAAGTAGAGTCAGCATCATGGGGTTAATAGGTAACTCACCTTCTAGGACATAGAACCTTAGGCCAATCCTATCCTCTTTCTAAGTCTTATGTAAGATACAGGGAAACTTCAAGCCTTCTCTTTGCTCCCTGACACAGCTTGTTTCTATGTAACTGGTATATGTACTTCCCAGAAGAGAAGACAGTATTGGGTTATGTCACCACAATCCAATATGTTGTGCCTATAAGGCAAAATTTGTCTATTTGAGGAAATTGAAAGTATATATCCCCTGGCCGGGCATGGTGGCTCATGCCTATAATTCCAGCACTTTGGGAGGCTGAGGCAGGTGGATCACCTGAGGTAAGGAGTTTGAGATAAGTCTGGCCAACATGGCAAAACCCTGTCCCTACCAATTATACAAAAATTATCTGAGTGTGGTGGCACATGCCTGTAGTCCCAGCTACTTGGGAGGCTGAGGCAGGAGAATCACTTGAACCTGGGAGCTGGAGGTTTCAGTGAGCCAATATCACGCCACTGCACTCCAGCCTGGGTGACAGAGTGAGACTCTGTTTCAAAAAAAAAAAAGTATATATTCCCAACATGATTAGAAAAAGTAGCACTCAGCCTCACTTAGGTCCTATCTTGAGTAGCTCTGGGGGACAGTGGCTTCATGGCTAGTTTCTGAATAATGAGGGTGCCGTTAGGTTCTGGGCTTCCTGGCTGAAAGACAGTAACTGAGCAAGGTCTGTGCCTTTATCTATCCACCCTACTTTCTTCCTTAGTTTCCTCACTTCTAACATTCAGCGAATACCTGCCCAATCTACACCACAACTTGTTTTCATGATCCAATAAAACAATGTATTGTTTGGAAATATTTGGTAATTGCAACATGTTGTACAAATGTAGAGCTTATGAGGTAACTAATATTCACTGGATGACAGTGTATTTAAATTTGCATTCCTGTCAGGAACAGTTAATATAGAAAGCAGCTGGCTACTGTGCTGTGCTGTGCTAATTATTCTGGCAACTGTGAAGATGGTCTCTAATCCATGACCAATTGGTGCTTGCTCAAGTGGGGCTGGCATTCTGCATGTGCTCTGTCTCAACACAGTCCAGAAAGCTGAGCTGGAAGCGTGACTGGAAAGCCACTGCTCTATTGCATTCAGTTATTTTAGGGCTTGTTGAAGCATAAGAGTCTGTATGGTTAATGGGCTGGTATGTGCAGAAATTAGATTTTCAACTCTAGCAGTTAGAGGAAACGACTGTCACTTACAGTGATAGTTGTGCTAGTCTGTACAATAGCTTCAGCAACACAATGTCCAATACAAGTAACAAAAGTAGTCTCTACTTACATCTTATTTGCTTGTTCTAAAATGTTATATTTGCATGGTACCCAAGATGTATTTATTTCATCTGATTTCACCCACTTTTTTTTTTTTGAGACGGAGTCTTCACTGTGTCGCCCAGGCTGGAGTGCAGTGGCACAATCTCGGCTCACTGCAACCTCTGCCTCCCGGGTTCAAGCAATTCTCTTGCCTCAGCCTCCCAAGGAGCTGGGACTACAGGTGCACACCGCCACGCCCAGCTAACTTTTTGTATTTTTTTTTAGTAGAGATGGGGTTTCACCGTGTTGCCTAGGCTGGTTGCGAACTCCTGAGCTCAGGCAATCCGCCCGCCTCAGCCTCCCAGAGTGCTGGGATTACAGGCATGACCCATCGCGCCCAGACCCACTTTTTACTTTACATATTTTTATACTGTTACAATCTTGGGAAGGCATTTTGCTGTCATTAAAAAATATTTGCTTATTGTTATAGTGTGACAACATGGGAACCATGGAAAGAACATAGGATTCATCATCAAATAATTTGGTTTGAGGCTCAACTTTGTCAGTTATTAACTGTGCAACTAAATTTCTCAACTTCTGAGTCTCAGTGTCCTAACATATAAAATGAGAATAGTAACATGGGACATATTGTATTTTGAGAGCACTTGAGATTT
The DNA here is from genome assembly GCA_004027715.1 of Plecturocebus donacophilus. Lineage (NCBI taxonomy): Eukaryota > Metazoa > Chordata > Mammalia > Primates > Pitheciidae > Plecturocebus > Plecturocebus donacophilus. The sequence goes on along the minus strand of PVKP010028879.1, from coordinate 10,720 downwards.
TACAAAATATTTTTATAACATAATTTGTGCAGGTATCTTACAATATCATTTTCACTCACTGCTATTTCAAAATTATCATAGCTGTTAGACTTGCCCATATACCTTGCTATTTAACATGTTCATAAACAATTATGACAGAATATTGCTATGTCTCAATTTTAAAATATTTGATATTTCAATAAAACTGGTTTCCTCTGTAATCCCCTATATTGTATTTCAGCTCTTAAAAACATTTTTTTTTTCCCGAGGAGTCCAGAAGCTTACCAGATTGCCAAAAGGGCCCATACCACAAAAACGTTAAGAAAAATCCCATCTAGATAATCATTCATTTCATCATTCAAGGTTCAGACCTAATCAGTCCTTTATCTTTCTCATGCCTATTTATTCATACATATGAAACTGCACATGTGTACAAAAATATCTACCCATACATTGAGGTCCCATAGTTTAGTAGTTAAAAGGATGGACTCTGAAATCAGACTTCTTGGGTTCAATATCAGTTCTGACACTTCTTAGACAAGTTACTTAACCCTCTCCGCATCTCAATTTTCTTACTTATAAAATGAGGGTAATACTAATACTCCAAACTCTTCATATTATTTTACTGTTAAATAAGTTAATGAGTTGCCAAACAATACAGTGGCTGGCACATAAAACATAACTTTATAAATGTTAGCTAATTTTATTACTATTATTGGTATGGATGCATAAACATGTAAGTATATTTATAAACACATTTGTATGTAAGCAAGTGTTCTTTTTTTTTGAGATGGAGTCTTGCTCTGTTGCTAGGCTGGAGTGCAGTGGTGTGATCTCGCCAGGCTGGAGTGCAGTGGCGTGATCTTGGCTCACCACAACCTCCGCCTCCCGGGTCAAGTGATTATCCTGCCTCAGCCTCCCAAGAAACTGGGACTACAGGTGTGCGCCTCCATGCCCAGTGATTTTTTTTTTTTTTTTTTTTGTATTTTTAGTAGAGACAGGGTTTCACCATGTTGGGCAGGATGGTCTCGATCTCTCGATCTCATGATCTGCCCACTTCGGCCTCCCAAAGTGCTGGGATTACAGGCGTGAGCCATGGTGCCTGGCCTATAAGCAAGCATTTAAAAAAATTTAATGATCCCAGCATTTAAAGGTAGGAATTGAGGTAAAGGAAGAAGTAACCAGAAATAGTACGTCTACTCTGTTATTTATCAGGCTCACTTCCATATTTAAATACTGTGTCAGATGTTAAAAACAAGTAGAGGAAATGATTTAGAGAGATTATGCTTGCTCAGAACATGAACAGTGAAACAAAAGTTGTAGTAGAATCAGAATGGTGCTTTCTTGTCACAATACCACTGCAAATGACCTCAAATATTATTGGCAGTAATGACAATATTGATCATTACATACTGTGCATATTTACAATTATTTTGTGTGGTTTTCACAAAAAAAACCCTAATATTAATCTTTGTTGCATTTAGTGCTTTTTCATCTTGAGACATTTCTGAAACTATGAAAAGCTTAGGTTAGTCTAAGCTGATATAACAATAATGGTAATAGGATATTAACTTATTGTGTACTATGTGTCAAGTATCATGGTAGATATTTTACTGTCATTATTTCATTTAACTCTCATGCAAGTGAAATATTATAATCTATACTTTAAAGATGAGGAAACTGAGGTTTAAAAATTAAATGGCTTAGCCAAGATAATACTACTAATAAATAATAGCTAGAATTTAAAATCCAGGTTTATCTGACTGTAAAATCATACCTTTTTCTACCATACTATATTATATAGTATTAAAATGAATCTACTAAATTCTATTATCAATTACATTTCTAGTATTCATACAAATTATTTGAATAAGCTAAATATCTATAAATGAGAACCACAGCATTTACAATTTTACTATGTAGGTTTATGCTTTTAAGGCTCAGCAGTAAGCCTTAATACATCTGAACCTAGGAAGCAGTGAGTTACGGTAAAACATCAATCCACTGTATTAGGTTAAACACTAAGGATTGCTACTGAAATCATGTTTCATTCAGAGAAGCCTCTTCAGTCCTCCTCCAGGACAATGGGCAGCATAGAAAGCATTCGATTTAATTAGTTGTGTATGTAGAAAGAGACACTCATCTGTTTCCATGGAGTCAAACACATCACTGACATACTTCTCCATGGAAACAGAGAAGGAAAAACAGAAAATGCTAAAGTGAATGAATTTACTGAGCAGTTGGTGAACAAAGACTCAAGAAAAAAAAATTCATCTGTAGTACTATGTCCCCAGTTTTGAAAAGAGAAATAGCATATATTTAGAGATCATCAAACATGTGCTACATAAAGAGATAGTTTAAAATACAGGAAATTATGACCTGGCATTCATATATATTGAAAAAAAATACATTGAAATTTAAGATGAAACAGTTATTTTTCTACAAATATACAAATGCTGGAAAATACTCAAGAGCAAAGGTATTACTGTCTGTGCACAGAAAACATAATGGCACAATTCCGTAAAGATGAGGAGAGGTACCCTCAGTCATTAATAAGAAGTTCCTCAGACAAGATAATAGAAAACAGAGAAACAATTTATAAATAAGTTTATTAGCTATATATTGGTTTCATATCACGATTGCTTTTAAAGGATATTCTCTTTGGGGCTTTTCAAGGTTTCGAGTTTTAACAATAACACATTAATTAATCTGTATGACTGAGCCATATAAACATAAGTGTTTTTAATTTATGACAATACTGCACTTTTTTCTTTAAATGTTATATTTTTAATTAAAGCAATAAATAATTCATTTTACATGGTACATTTTCTTGATATATTCTGACTTAAATTTTTTTTTCTCATCGAATTTAGTCTTAACCTGTTCCTCGATTCAATTTAATTCAACTCATTTTTAGTTCTGACCCTCAAGATGATTACAGACTACTTGGGAGAAAAAGATACTTAAATAACAATTATAGTATTTATTCATTCCTTCAACAAATACGTTTCTTATGTGCCTACTATGTGCCAAGTATTGTGCTGAATTTTGTGGATTTAGTGATAAATTAAAAAGACCCAGTCTACTTCCATAGAGGTCATTAACTTATTGAGGAGATATTAAAATAACCATACACATAAATATACAGTGATAATCTGAAACAAGTTCTATGAAGAAACACTACAGAGGGCCAAGAGGGAATAATACAATGAACAGATTTAATTGAGGCTGGATGGTTAGCAGGCCTCTTTGAAGAAGTGACCTTAAAACTGAAACCTAAAGGATGACTAAGAGTTAGTCAGACAGAGAATGGGGAAAACAGTGTTTTGGGTGAAAGCCCTGAGATGAAAAAGGGCTAGGTAGATGTGAAACACTGAAAGAAAGCAAGTTTTTCTTGTAATAGAGTGGTAAAACATGAAGATAACAAGTAACCTGCTAAATTTTATTCCAAGTATAATGGGAAACAATGAAAAAGAGCAGGAAAATGACAAAAGTATAATATATACACATTTTTTAGTTCAAGTGAACATGGATAATTTAGCAAAATTTTTCAGTGAGCATGAAAACTATTGTTTGTCATTGGTAAGTGAGCTGAAAGTAAAAGAGTTTTTGTTGAATGGTAGAATGTTTGAGTGATTTGGAGGTGGTGGAAAATGTCAAGGTCCAGTGAATTGAACAGCTGAGGTAAATCAAGGATAAGCAGAGGGAGTGAAATCTTCACAGAGTATGTGATAAAATAGTTTTGTCTTTAAAGATGAGTAGGAGTTTGTTTAGCACAGAAGAAGGTAACAGAGTAGCAGACAGAAAAGAGGTGGGGGAACAGAACATATGGAGAAAGGGAGACAAAATTCATAGCTTACTGGGAAATAGAAGTAACCTCTAGCCTAGCCAGAGGTTACAGTACACCAGCAGAAGCTCCTGGAGAAACTGCAAATGGAGGGTAAAAACAAAGACGGAAGAAAGTATGAAAGTTCAAGTAATTTGGACTTCATTCTGTAGCACAAGGTGTCAGTCATTATGTCCCCAGACACTGGTGGGAATAAAGACTACAAATAAAATATTTTTATTTTATTCTCTTTGGGATTGAGGACTTGTGAATATCTGGATTTGCGATAGAAAGAGGGATCTTCACTCTGTTTTAGTAGGAAGCTAAAATTCTAGAAAATTCTTAGCCATTCTGTTTTTCCCATATACTTTGTTGTCCCCTCTAGAACTCTGACATTGGACCTCTCTATATATTATTTATACATGCAAATGACAGGGGAAACACTGAATCAATTTTAAATCATTAAAAATTAAATAATTTGTAAAGTTTAGTATTTTGGGTATATGTTACATGTTAAAAAATTATTATCCACTGTGTCATTCTAGATCTCTGTTAACATAAACATGAATTTGTTCCCTTAGTACCTTAGAATATTTATCTAAATTTAGTGCTAAATACATAGAAATTTCTCAAATACTTTTCACCTAATCCTAACCCATATTTTTAAGTTTTAGGACTTAATTTCTTTCTTGCCCACGTGTTGGAAAAAAATATAAATAACATATTTCCATTAAAATGCATGAGTACATGGCAAATTAAAACTAACATTAACAAACTTTCTCAGGACAAACAGTTGCTCTTAAAGTTTCTGTACTTCAGGGGACTGCTTACCTATGATGAGCCTCTGAAGAGCACCTTTATCTCCGTTAACAGCAGCAGCATGGACTTGCGATGCTAATGAGGAACCAGCAAAGAGCAGGTTCTCTGACTTGTTCATAGTCTTCTTAGCAACTGGAGCAACCTGAAACAATGATTTAGACAATAAGCATATGCAGCAAACATTTTTGAAACCTGTCTCATCAGTTCCAAGTGGGTATTTTATAAACATGATTTACTAGAAATATTTGACTGGGATTAGAAAAACCTATAGTCCTGGCTGGAGGCAGTGGCTCATGTCTTTAATACTAGGGCTTTGGGAGGCCAACGCAGGAGGGTTGCGTGAGGCCAGAAGTTTGAGACCAGGCTGGGTAAGATAGTGAGGCTGTCTATCTTGACCTGTCTCAAAAAAAAAGGTGGGGGGGAGAAAAAAAGCTACAGTCCTAGTCCTAGAATTGGCATTAGGTGGCAAATTAGGTGACTTTTGTACAAGTTGCTCATCTGTAAAATGAGAGGATTAGGTCCTTCTTAGACCCTTCTTAGGGCTATCTGAGGAAAAAAACAAAGACAATATTTAAAATTAGGCACGGGGTTCAGGGTTACAGTGACACAAGCAACATGATGCCACAAAATCTAAATTAATAGAAGTAATATGATGCCACGTAATATTAAACATTATAATTGATATTCAGAATAAAAGTGTGCCCAAGCCACAAAAAGAGTATAATATAAATATATTATAATATATATTAATATATATAATTAATATATAATATAATTAATATATAATATAATATATATATATAATATATATATATAATAATATATAATAATATATATATAATAATATATAATAATATATAATATATATATATATAATATATAATATATAATATATATAATATAATATAATATATTATATATTATATATATAATATAATATATTATATATAATATAATATATAATATTATAATATATAATATAATTAATATAATATATATAATTAATATATAATATAAATATATTAATTGTGAAATCAGAATTAGCTGGATTTAAACACTAAATTAACTTAAAAAAATTAATTAGGGCTGGGCATGGTGACTCTTGTCTATAATTCCAGCACTTTGGGAGGCCAAGACAGGAGAGACAGGAAAATTTCTTGGGCCCAGGAGTTCGAGACCAGCCTGGGCTATATAGTCAGTCCTCATTTCTAGAAATCCCATCCCCTCTCCTCCCTTCCCCTCTTTTCGAGACAAGGTCTTGTTCTGTTACCCAGGCTAAAGTGCAGTGGTATTCGATCTCAGCTTACTGCAGCCTCTGCCTCCAGGGCTCAAGCAATTCTCTTGCCTCAGCCTCCGCAGTAGCTGGGACTATAGGCATGTGCCACCACGCCCAGCTAATTTTTGTATTTTTAGTAGAGACAGGATTTTGCCATGTTGGCCAGCTGGTCTTGAACTCCTGATCTCAAGTGAACCACCTGCCTTGGTCTCCCAAAGTGCTGGGGTTACAGGCATGAGCCACCATGCCCTGCCTACAAAAGGTTTTTTAAAATTGGCCGAGCACGATGGCACGCATTGTAATCCTAGCTACTCAGGAGGCTGAGGTGGGAGGATGGCTTGAACCTGAGAAACAGAGTTTGCAGTGAGCTGAGACCACACCATTGCACTCCAGACACGGCAACAGGGTGAGACCCTGTCTTAGAAAAAAATTAAAAAATTAGTTAAGGCCAGGTGTGGTGGCTCATGCCTCCAATCCCAGCACTTTGGAAGGCCAAGGCCGGTGGATCGTCTGAGGTCAGGAGTTTGAGACCAGCCTGGCCAACAAGGCAAAACCCTGTCCCTACCAATTTCACTTTTTGTGGGAATGAAGGAAAGAACTAGGTGCCTTTTAATTTAGTACTTAGCCAGGTGCAATGGCACATGCCTGTAATCTCAGTTACTCAGGAGACTGAGGCAGGAGAATTGCTTGAACCTGGGAGGTGGAGGTTGCAGTGAGCCAAGATCATGCCACTGCACTCTAGCTTGGGCGACAGAGCAAGACTCCGTTTGAAAAAAAAAAAATCAGTAAAAAAAAATTTTTTTAAAGAGACGGTATCTTGCTATGTTACCCAGGCTGGAGGGCAGTGGCTATTCACAGGTGCAATCCCACTACAATCAGCACAGGAGTTCTGACTGGGACCAGTTCACTCCTCCTTAGGCAACCTGGTGGTCTCCCACTCCTGGGAGATCACCATATTGATGCCAAACTTAAAGTGGAGAGCCAAATGGCATAGTGCACTACAGGCTGAAACTCTCAAGTTAAGTGATCCTCCTTACCTCAGCCACCTGAATAGCTGGGCCTACAGACACGTGCCATCACACCTGGCTAAGTACTAAATTAAAAGGTACCTAGTTCTTTCCCTCATTCCCACAAAAAGTGAAATTTTTATTTGTTCTCTCCTTGGTACACCAGGAAAATATACCTAGATTGAGGTCTTAACCATAAGATCTTACTTGGAACACCATATCACTAAGATGAACCATATTTCATTAAGGACAATTTTGTTCTGACTGGTAGTCTCACGGAGCTTCTAAGAACCTTTCACCATATTGGTCGAGACCAGCATGACCAATATGGTGAAACCCTGTCTCTACTAAAAATACAAAAATTAGCTGGGCTGTTGTGGTGTTTGCCTGTAATCCTAGCTACTCTAGAGGCTGAGGTGGGAGAATTGCTTGAACCTGGGAGGTGGACTGAGGTTGCAGTGAGCTGAGATGGTGCCACTGCACTCCAACCTGAGGACAGAAGGAAACCCTGTTACCGAAAAAAAAAAAAGTATCAGCTGCATAGGAAGAGTGAGATCCCTATCATAAGAGTGTTTAAGCAAGCAGAGGTTGGACTATGTCAGAAATGCAAGAATTCAAACATCTGACCGGAAGAAAAGAGGAATAGTTGCATCAATGATCTTAAACATCCTTCCTAAACCTAAGCTGCTTTATCAAAGTTCCAAGGCTGAGTGCCTACAAGGACCAGAGAGGTAAACAACTGTTAGAAATGTAGGGAATCAGTAAACTTGAATCACAGTAAACTAGAGCATATGCACTTATCTAAAGGGAGCAGCTGTTAACCAGCTCCAGTTAATTGCTGCCACGAGGGTAGGCAAGTCCTTTTCTGATTTCATCAAAAAGCAGTTCATACCAATTTGTTACTCCTGGGGATCTGGGAGTTTTGTAAGATAAATTTATAACAGATAAGCTAGTATTTGTCTTGTCATCAACAAGGATTATTTGTTAAAATTCTGCCCTAGAGAGAACATATTAATACTTTCTTAATTATGGCAAAGGACAGCTCTTTATGTCTTTATTTTGCTGACAATTTGAGTTTAAGTGCTAGCAGAAAATATGGAGGAAGAGGGTGTTGTGGGACACTTCAGTCATGTCTGAATGTAACAGTCATGTCAGAAGAACCACTGTCACATGCAAAATTATATTAAGGTCACCTGAGAGAAGCTACAAAACAGAGGTGGAGGTAAAAACAAGGAAGGGGAGTAACTGCACTTGGGTTCTAGGTCCAGCTGTATTAATAAGTAGTGTGGTCAGGCGCAGTGGCTCACGCCTGTAATCCCAGCACTTTGGGAGGCCGAGGTGGGCAGATCACCTGAGGTTGGGAGTTTGAGACCAGCCTGACCAACACGGTGAAACCCTGTCTCTACTAAATAATACAAAATTAGCTGGGCATGGTGACACGCCATAATCCCAGCTACTCACAAGGCTGAGGCAGGAGAATCCCTTGAACCCAGGAGGTGTATATTGCAGTGAGCAGAGATCGCGCCACTGCACTCCAGGCTGGGCAAGAGCAAAACCGTCTCAAAATAATAATAATAAGCAGTGTGTCCTCAGGCTACATCAGCTTTCTGGGTTTCTGTAAAACGCAAAAAATAATAAGGGTGGACCATGTTCACGTTCATTCAACAAGCTGAGTGACAACTATGTGCTAGGCACTGTTCTGAATTCTAAGATGTGTCATTTTTGATTCTAAGTGAACAGAGTTTTAGGCACATCAGCACCACAAAAAAGTTCTTTATATCCTTTGAAAAATACACTAAAAATGTGATCTCTGGTATATATATATGCATATATATACATATACTTTTTACCTCATAATCTGTAGCACTCAGCACAGTAACAGGTATATAACCGGTACTCAGTAGATGTTTGTTGGATGAAAGATCACAGGCTGAGTGCTAAGTCCAAAAAGTGAGCAGGATCGAAGTTTAATTTCTTGAATAATGAGTTCACACTTATGAGTCTCTGCTCTTTTAAAATTTCCCATTTCAACTATCTTTGGGCTCTGTCAGGAGCATGGACAAGAGATAGGAGCACTAGTGTAAGAATCAGCCGGCCTTGGTAAGAGTGTTGGCTCTGCCACTGTCTAATTTTGTCACCGTGAGAAAGCCATTCTCTAGGGCCTTTTAAATAAAAAATGTTTTTTTTTTTTTTTTGCCTCTTTAAAAAAAAATCATTTTTAATAGATAAAAATCAAAACCATACTGTTAAAGTGCTATAAAACGCAAAAGTGTCATTATCCTTGCCTAATTATACAATAAGCCCGTGTAATAAATGCTCTAATAATAATAACCGTACAATACTAGTGGTATTGCAGTCACACTCATAGGAAGAGTAATTCTGATTAGGACTAAAGGGTTGGTTGCTTGGGAAGTTCTCAGAGATGGTGACATTTAAGATAGCATTCCAGAGAGAGAACGGGGTAAGGCCATTCCAGGCAGCAGGAAAGCTGGAGCAAAGGCGGGAGTAGGGAGAACCACAAAAGCACAGTGTGCCTCCTGGGTACTAAGTAGAGATCGCGTGAGCGCCTGGACCTCACTGAGTGTTTGCAGTAGATGCCGCAGAACTACCTGAGGCCAGGTGAAGAACCTCGACTGCTTGGCTAAGGAATTTCGTAATTATATTGGAGGAGCTATCCACGCCTTAGCAGCAAAAACTCACGCAGAATCTTCCAGTTTACGACGTGCTATCCCATCCCTTACCACATCTCCTCCTTACAAGAGCCTTCAGAGACAATTAGGGATAAGTCGTTGACGCATTCAACTGAGGCCCCGACTGGTGTCCCCGACTTTATAATGCAGGAATTTGCGCAGAAAGAAGAGGCAGGGGGCGAGGAGGCCAATGATGGAGACTCAGGCCACAGCCTAGGCCAGGAGGGCCGTGAGTCTGCAGCAGAGGTCAAGGCGGTGCAGACCGATCGATCCTAGCCTCCCCAGCCAGGCTCCCTCCTACTCACCCGCGCCTCCTCCAGGACTGACGTCCCGGGGACGGCTCCAGGAGGTGCGACCCGGACCGGGCCGCCCCTCCCGCGGGGCCGGGACACTACCCGAGCCAGGTCAGACCCCACGGCGGTGAAGCTAGAGGAGCCCCTCAGAAGGCCGCCCGAGGCTCTCGCCGCACAGTCTTCTGGGAATTGTAGTTCCCAGTCACAGAAGCACGACGTACACTCGCCCTCCGCCCTTCTATCCCACAGGACCCTGCGCGTAGAGGACTTGGTGGACCTGGGCCGAGAGCCCAATGGGAAAGGGAGTTCTAGATGACCGACGAAGTGCGGAGTGAGGCTAATGCAGGACTACATTTCCCGAAGTGCTCCGAGGTGGGCAGGACCCGGAAGTAAGGGCGTGAGAGGCCTCTCTGGAAGTTGTCCCGGGTGTTCGCCGCTGGAGCTCGGGTCGAGAGGACGGGGTGCCGCTGCCTGGAGAATCCTCCGCTGCCGCCGGCTCCCGGAGCCCAGCCCTTTCCTAACCCAACCCAACCCAGCCCAGTCCCAGCCGCCAACGCCTGTCCCTGCCGCGGAACCCAGCGTTACCATGAATCCTGCCCTCTTTCTATCCTTACCCGACCTCAGATGCTCCCTGCTGCTCCTGGTGAGTGAGGGAGGGAATGACAGACCCATCGACCGACGCACGAACGGCCTCCCGCCCTCGCCCAGCGGGAACATTGCTATCTCTGCCCTTGCTTTCCCGTTTTTTCCTCCACTCTTTTGGAGTGCACCCACCCTCACTGCCTTTAGTCTCGCCATCCGTCTGTCTGCTTCCCAGGCGCGGGGTCCCC
>PVKP010028878.1:0-29642 GCA_004027715.1 Plecturocebus donacophilus | reverse complement strand
GTGGAGGGTGGGGAGTTGTGGGGAGATAGCATGGGGAGAAATGCCAGATATAGGTGAAGGGGAGGAAGGCATCAAATTACACTGCCACGTGTGTACCTATGTAACAATATTGTATGTTCTTCACATGTACCCCAAAACCTAAAACGCAATAAAAAATAAAATTAAAAAAAAATAATAAATAAATAAATAAATAAATAAATAAAAAGAAAATTAGAAGTTTAGCTGGGTGTGGTGGCTCATACCTATAACCTCAGCTACTCAGGAGGCTGAGGCAGGAGAATTGCTTGAGGCCAGGATTTCGAGACCAGCCTGGGAACATAGTAAGACTTTATCTCTAAAAGATAAAAGAATAACAAAAATTAGCCAGGCATGGTGGCACATACCTGAATTTCCAGCTACTTGGGAGGCTGAGGTGGGAGGATTGCTGAACGCAGGTGTTCAAGGCTGCAATGAGCTATGATCCTGCCACTGTACTCCAATCAGGATGACAGAGCAAGATCCTACCTTAAAATAATAGAAGTAAAACTAAAAGTTTAGTACAGGTTGGGCATATAAACAAGTGATATATTTTCTGGTGGCAGGAGTAGGGAGGTGAGTTCCCAGAGCACACTCAGTGCTATGGTTTGAATGTATGTGTGTCTCTAAAATTCATATGTTCGAACTTAAACTCCAAGGTAATGGTATTAAGAGGTGAGGACTTTTGGAAAGTGATTAAGTCAAAAGGGCTTGCAGCAACCAGGTGCCATCTTGGAAGCAGAGAACAGCCCTTACAGACACTGAATCTACTGGCACTTTGATCTTGAACTTCCTGGTGTCCAGATCTATAAGGAATACATTTCTGTTTTTTTTTTTTTTTTTTTCCATTTCTGTTCTTACCAATTACCCACTCTCAGGTATTTATTTATTTATTTTATTTTTTGAGGCAGAATTTCACTCTTGCTGCCCAGGCTGGAGTGCAATGGCGTGATCTCGACTCATGGTAACCTCCACCTCCCAGGTTCAAGTGATTCTCACTACTCAGCCTCCCGAGTAGCTGGGATTACAGGCATGCACCACCACACCAGGCTAATTTTGTATTTTGTATTTTTAGTAGAGATGGAGTTTCTCCATGTTGGTCAGGCTGGTCTTGAACTCCCGACCTCAGGCGATCTGCCCGCCTCGGCCTCCCAAAGTGCTGGAATTACAGGTGTGAGCCACCATGCCTGGCCTGCCTCAGATATTTTTATAGCAACATGAATGAACTAAGATACTCTGACCAATTAGTTTCAGGATTTCTGTGTGTTGCTGCTCACTGTGACAAACAAATCTATGCATTATTAGATCACCAAATTCTCCTGAAGTACCATGACATTTGCTTTTGCTTTTTTTTTTATTTTTGAGACGGGGTCTCTGTCACCCAGGCTGGAGTGCAGTCAGTGACCTGATCTCGGCTCACTGCAACCTCCGCCTCCCAGGTTCAAGCAATTCTCCTGCCTCAGCCTCCTGAGTAGCTGGGGCTACAGGCATGCGCCATCATGCCCAGCTAATTTTTGTATTTTTAGCAGAGACGGGGTTTCACCATATTGGCCAGGCTGGTCTCAAACTCCTGACCTTGTGATCTGCCTGCCTCGATCTTTCAAAGTGCTGGGATTACAGGCATGAGCCACTGCGCCCAGCCTGCTTTTGCTTTTTATTTAGATGAAGTCTTGCTCTGTTGCCTAAGCTGGAGTGCAGTGGCACAATATTGGCTCAATGCAACCTCTACCTCCCAGGTTCAAGTGATTCTCCTGCCTCAGCCTTTCGAGTAGCTGGAATTACAGGCGTGTACCACCATGCTCAGCTAATTTTTGTATTTTCAGTAGATATGGGGTTTCATCATGCTGGCCAGGCTGGTCTTGAACTCCTGACCTCAGTTGATCCACTTGCCTTGGCCTCTCAAAGTGCTGGGATTAAAGGCGTAAGCCCCTGCGCCTGGCCGTTTGGCATTGGTTTTTACCAGCCTCATTGAAACATAAATAACATACCATACAACTCACCCATTTAAAGTATACAATTTTTAGTTTTTTAGTATATTCACAGATGTATGCAACCATTACCACAGTCAATTTTAGAACATTTTTATAACTTCGAAAAGAAATCCTGTACCCTTTAGCTATTGCTCTCCTATCTAATATCCCCTACCCTAGCCCTAAATAACCTCTAGTCTGACTGGGCGTGGTGGCTCATGCCTGTAATCCCAGCACTTTGGGAGGCCGAGGTGGACGCATCGTGAGGTCAGGAGCCCAGTCAACATGGTGAAACTCCGTCTGTACTAAAATACAAAAAATTAGCTGGGCATGGAGGCATGCATCTGTAGTCCCAGGTACTCAGGAGGCTGAGGCAGGGGAATCGCTTGAACCTAGGAGGCAGAGGTTGCAGTGAGCCGAGATCGTGCCACTGCACTCCAACCTGGCCACAGAGCAAGAATCCGTCTAAAATAAATAAATAAATAAATAATAACCTCGAATCTACATTCTGTGTTTATAGATTTGCCTATTTTGGAAATTTCATCTAAATGAAATAATACAATATGCAGCTTTTGTAACTGTTTTCTTTCATTTAGTATAATCTTTCAGGTAGATCCATGTTGTTGCATGTATTAGTACTCCATTCTTTTACATGACCAATTAATATTCCATCATATGGATATATCACATTTTGTTTATTTATTCAGCAGTTGATGAACATTTGGGTTGCTTGCACCCTTTGGCTTTTATGAATAATATTGCTATGAACATTCATGTACAAGTTCTTGTGTGGATGTACATTTTCATTTCATTTGGGTATGTACCTAGGAGTGAATTGCTGGGTCCTGTGATAATTGTATGGTTAACATTTTGAGAAACGGCCAAATTATTTAACAAGGCAGTTGCTAAATAGTATATTCCAACCAGTAACATACAAAGGCTCCATTTTCTCTAGATCCTTGCCAGTACTTGTTATTAGCTGACTTTTTGCCTATAGCCATCCAAGTGAATGTGGTTTTGATTTATATTTCCCTAATGACTAATGATAGCATATCTTTATGTGTTTGTTGGCCACATATATATTTTCCTTGGAGAAATGTCTGTTCAGATCCTTCGCCCATTTTTAAGTTGGGTTGTTTGTCCCTTTATTACTGAGTTGTAAGAGTACTTTATATATTCTAGATGCAAGTTTCATGTCAGATATATGATTTGAAGAGATTTGCTCCCATTCTGTGTGTTGTCTTTTTACCTTCTGATGGTGTTTTTTAGGAATACAAAAGTTTTTAGTTTTGCTGAAGTCCAATTTGTCTATGTTTTTCGTTTCTTGCTCATGATTTTGGTGCCATAATTAAGAATTCATTGCTAAATATAAGGTCGTGAAGGTTTATTCCTATATTTTCTTCTAAGAGTCTATAATATTAACTCATATTTAGGTATTTGATCATTTTTGAGGTATATATAAATATATATATATATATATATATATATATATATATATATATATATGCATTTTTCTGAGATGGGAGTCTTGTTCTCTTGCCCAGGTTGGAATGCAGTGGTGTAATCTTGGTTCACTGCTACCTCCACCTCCTGGGTTCAAGCAATTCTCCTGCCTCAGCCTCCCAAGTAGCTGGGACTACAGGCGTGTGCCACCATGCCTGGCTCATTTTTTGTATTTTTAGTAGAGACAGGGTTTCACAGTGTTAACCAGGGTGGTCTCAATCTCCTGACCTCGTGATCCTCCCACCTTGGCCTCTCAAAGTATTGGGATTACAGGCATGAGCCACTGTACCCAGCCAAGATAATTTTTAACACGATGTGAGCTAAGGATCTAACTTTATTCTTTTGCATGCGTATATCCAGTTGTTTCAGCACAATTTATTGGAAAATCAGCATGAACATAAGGTGTTTTCTAATTTATTTATATCTTTAATTTCTTTCAACATTGTTTAATAGATTTCAAAGTAAAAATTTTGCACTTTTTAAAAATTATTTATTTCCAAGCATTTTATTCTTTTTTTTTTTTTTTTCTGAGATGGAGTCTCGCTCTGTTGCTCAGGCTGGAGTGCAGTGGTGTGATCTGGACTCACTACAACCTCTGCCTCCAGGTTAAAGCAATTCTCCTGTCTCAGCCTCCCGAGTAGCTGGGATTACAGATGCGGACCACAACACCCAGCTAATTTTTGTATTTTTAGTAGAGATGGGTTTCACCATGTTAGCCAGGCTGTCCTCAAACTCCTGACTTCATGATCCGCCCGCCTCAGCCTCCCAAAGTTCTGGGATTACAGGCATGAGCCACATTTTATTCTTTTTAATGGTAGTGTAAATGGAACTGTTTCATAACTTCAATTTCAGATTGTTCATTACAAGTATAGCAAAATACAATTAATTTTTATATATTGATCTTGTATCCTGCCATCTAATTGAAGTCTTTTATTAGCTATAAGTTTTTAAAATGAATTCCTTGGGATTTTTTGGACCCAAACGTGTTATCTCTGAAAAGAGATCGTTTTACTTCTTTGTTTCTGTTTTGGATGCCACTTATTTATTTATTTATCTTATTTTTCTTTTATAATTGCCTTGGCTAGAACATCCAGTACAATATTGAATAGAAATGGCTAGAGCAGACATCCTTGTCTTGTTCCGGATGAAGAAAGCAGCCAGTCTTTCATCAACAAATATGATGCTAGCTGTGGTTGTTTTCTGAAATGATCATGTATGTTTGTTTTTTATCACATTGATATGGCATGTTATGATATTAACTGATTTTAAGATGTTAAACCTTATATTCTTGGGATAAATCTAATTTAGTCATGATATATAATTCTTTTTATATGTTGCTGAATTTAGTTTGCTACTATTTTGTTTAGATTTTTGGCTTTGACATTCTAAGAGATATTGATCTGTGAACTTCTTCTTTTTTCTTCTTTTTCTTTTTTTGAGACAGAGTTTCACTCTTGTTGCCCAGGCTAGAGTTCAATGGCACAATCTTGGCTCACCACAACCTCTGCCTCTTGATTTCAAGCGATTCTCCTGCCTTAGCCTCCCAAGTAGCTGGGATTACAGGCACATGCCACCATGCCCAGCTAATTTTGTATTTTTAGTAGAGATATTCCATGTTGGTCAGGCTGGTCTCGACCTCTGAACCTCAGGTGATCTTGGCCTTCCAAAGTGCTGGGATTACAGGCATGAGTCACCACACCTGGCCTAGCCTTTTTCTCTTGTAGTATCTTTGTTTGGCTTAGGGCAATTGCTTTAGTCCATGCTGATACTGCTACAAAGACATATCAGAGACTGGGTAAGTTATGGAGGAAAGAGGTTTAATTGACTTACAGTTCTGCAGACTATACAAGAGGCATGGCTGTGGGGGCCTCATGAAACTTACAATCATGGCAGAAGGTGAAGAGGAAGCAGGCATAATCTCCACGTGACAGTGAAATAAAGTCATTTCTAAGTAAACAAAACCAAAGAGTATGTGTTGCCATTGGACCCACCTTACAAGAAATATTAAAGGGAATTTTTTCAGGTGGAAAGCAAGTGACCCCAGATAGTAATCCATATCCACAAACATGAAAACCAAAGAGCACTGGGAAAGGTAATTATATAACTATAAAAGATCATATGAATGCATATTTCTCCTTCTAACTGATTTTAAAAGCAACTGAATAAAACAATATGTATATAATTGTATTATTGGACCTTGATATGGTTTGGCTGTGTGTCCCCAGATCTCAAGTCTAATTGCAATCCCCAGTGTTGGAGGTGGGGCCTGCTGGAGGTGTTACATGTAAAATTTTCTGTGCCACAAAAGAAGTAGCACTCGAATATAAATTCTCTCAGCAAGACAATTTACTCCTATAGAAGGGTGTGTCACACAGACAGAGCAATGGTGAGTGTACACCTGGACAAGGGAGAAGAAGGGCTTCTTATTCCTGACACAAGTAGTTGCTACTGCTGTGTCGTACCTCTGTTGGCTAGGGTTAGACTGCACAGTCTAAGCTAATTCTGATTGGCTATTTTAAAGAGAGCAGGGGTATGAGCTGGAGTGGCAGGGTGGGTAGTTTGGCGAGAAGGATGGTTACAGAACAGGTCAGAGCAGATAACCAGAGCAGGTGACTGGAGCAGGTGATTGGAGCAGGTGACTGGGACAGGTGACCAGGATGAGTCAAGATAGAGCAGGGAACCGGGGGAACAGAAATGAACTACTGATTAGAACTGGGGGAAAAGGTTGTTTACTGAAACTACAAGGAAGTTAAACTTTAGAATGGAGAATTAAAGAATAAGAGAGCTGAACATACTGACATACTGATTCTTTGAAGAGAATCTTGGAATTCACTATATCTAACAGAGGTGACTGGGTCATGGGGGTGGTTTCTGCAGTTTAGCCTGTATCTCCAATGATTAATGATTTTACAAGTCTCCTTCCAATTGCCTTTCACCACAATCTCCACTAGTTTTGAGAATACCCTTAGGCCTAAACTTCTCACTCTGTTGCAAACAGAAGTCAGTATCTTTGGAAGGAGATTCAGAGCTTTCAGTTGTATATCTTGTCTCTACCCTCAGGCAAAATTTGAGTCTTGGCTCTGGAACTGCAGGTGGAAACAATAGTGTGTTTCTCTCTGAATGACACCCCAGCTTTAGGACTTGAGTACTTGGTGTGGGAGGGCAGTAGCTTGAGGTCTTCTTAGTTTGCCTCTCCCCACCTGGAACCTTTACCTTATAAGCTGGGGCAAGAGCAACTGAGGCCTCAGTATTCTCAACCATGTTTCACTGACGGTAGTATTTCCATTGCACAAAGCAGGACTGGTGGAAGAAGAAAACCCATATATCTTGGCTGCATTTATTGAGAATAGCCTCAGCCGCAGGTAGCTGAGGACAAGATGAAAAATTCCCACATCCCACCCCTCCCAGCTATCCCTCTGACCAGGAGCTGGGGAATGGGGAAACTGGGAACCCTGTATTCTTGGCTATAGAAGTCTGGAATGGAGTCTCTATCTTGCTGAGCTGGGATGGTGGAGGGAAGCAGATCTTGGTCTAAATACCAAAGAATCTTACTGAGTTTTCTTGAATAAATGCGTCCTTATTTGCTGTATGCCCTTAAGATCATTTCCAGAGTCTTTGAAAGGTTGTTTTAAAAAATAATGTTTCATCACTTCTCGGCCTTTTGGCTAAGATCAAGTGTGTAAAAAATAATGCTTCACTTATTATTCTCTGCAAAAGGGGCTGCAGAGCACTTTACATTGTCCTGCTGGAAGTGGCAATCCTGGCCTCTGATTTTTACGTTGATCCATGATTACTGGTTTTATGTGTTGTTTTTTCCTTTAGGCAAAAGTCAAGGTAATGAAGTGAAATAATGCCATAGGCTCAATTGCCTTGATAAATGGGTAGAAGAGCTGGAAGAATTTCCATGAAAAAGGAACTGTAGCTAAGGAGTTAACATGGAAAGAGAACTATGCTCAAATATGGTATCTGGAAGATTGACTCACTGTGTCACCAAGGGCTACATTTACCTTTTTTCTTTTCTTTTCTTTTTTTTTTTTTTTGAGACAGAGTCTCACTGTGTCACCCAGCCTGGAGTGCAATGGCACGATCTTGGCTCACTGCAACCTCCGCCTCCAGGTTCAAGCGATTCTCCTGCCTCAGCCTCCTGAGAAGCTGGGATTACAGGTGCCCACGACCACGCCCGGCTATTTTTTTTTTTCGTATTTTTAGTGGAGACCGGCTGGTCTCGAACTCCTGATCTCAGGTGATCCACCTGCCTCGGCCTCCCAAAGTGTTGGGATTACAGGCATGAGCGTGCTTGGCCTATTTCCCTTCTTTTGAGACCAAACTTCAGTAAACAGTTTATATAATGGCTTGACTTATTCCATGGACTTGTTGTGTGGCCAACTTTGCAAATATGTTTTTCAGGAAGAACTGTTATTTTAATAATATTGATTCTTTCCAGCAGTGATAATGGCGGGGCACTCTTCCTGGACAATGAATTTTGAATAGTTCACAATAGGGGACTGCGATTAAACTTGAAGGGTTTACCTAGCCTGAGGGTTTATAAAACCTACGCTGTGTTTACTCCCTATCAAAGATGATCAAAATGGCTTTTGGTTTTAGTTCTCTCTCCTCTTAACAAACCTGTTCCTGAGGCCTCTAACTCATCTGCTACTTTTTTTTTTTATGTTTTAAGACAGAGTCTCACTCTGTTGCCCAGGCTGGAGTGCACTGGTGCAATCTCGGCTCACTGCAACCTCCACCTCCCGGGTTCAAGTGATTCTTCTGCCTCAACCTCCCAAGTAGCTGGGACCACAGGCGCACGCCACCACACCTGGCTAATTTTTGTATTTTTAGTAGAGACAACGTTTCACCACATTGGCCAGGCTGGTCTGGAACTCCTGACCTTGTGATCCGCCCACCTTGCCCTCCCGAAGTGCTGGGATTACAGGAGTGAGACACCATGCCCGGCCATCTGCTACTTTTAAAATCAGAAACTAGAAATGAAAGAGGATTGTCACTTCGCTAGTTCTTTGGGAACATTGTCTCATGGCATGAAGTCACAAACTAATTTATCACAATGATTACTTTTCAGTCCAAGGTATTATTGACTCTATGTTTGAAATAAATACCAACCAAAGCATATACATGTGTTGCAACTATACTAGTAAGTACAACAGAATTGAAAAAAATTCTCTGAAGGCAGTCTCTTCTGAGACATATCTTGGCAAAAATCAGGGAGTGTATGGCTTCCTAACAGTGTGCTCCAGAAATAATATAAGCATTAATGTCACTCTTTTTCCTGGGTAACAAGAATGAGTGTGCTGATGGGTAGAGCAGTTAGAAGGCCTTAATGCCAGTTACCTGGTGATTGATTCTGAAATTTTACTTTGACTCATTGAACTGTCCGGGAAATTTCTTTCAGAAGCATGGCCACAAATAAGTAAGTAAGTAAGTAAATAAATAAACAACAACAAAAGACAAATAAACCTCATTGCAGTTAAAAAAGAAATCAATTCTCTATTGGAATAAATTCCCTGGTGAAGTGGTTGGTAGACAACAAAAGCCTCCAGAGAATTGCTGTTTCCTTCCAAAGATTTTTTTTTTTTTTGTGAAAGCTACAAAAATCATCCTCTTAAAATGTGTTTTTGAAAAAATAAAGTGGTAACAAATTTTGATATTTTAAAATTCCATTAAAATGCCAACTGATTTCTTTCAGGCATGGCTTAGTTTGTTCAGCCTCCAGAGCAGTACTAATTTTTATTATTTGCAGTGCAAGCAGTCACATTTACAGAGAATTATAGGCATGCAGTTATATTTAAAGTGAATTTTATTTAAGTATCGAAGGGTATGGAATTATATTCATTGAAACATAATTAAAGTACAGAGACATATAATAATAAGTGGGTGGAAGTATGTGCAATAATAATTCAAGGTAATCACTGCGTTATGATTGTGTTGTAGATTAGAGAATATAATGAGGTCTCCATTTAATGAGAGCACTTTAATTCTGAATCAGATTAGAGGCAAAGGGTACTTCAGAGAAGTGCCAATTCCTATTCTTACTATAGAAGCAGACGAAATAGTGTTGTGAAAAGATTCTAATTGGCATTTAGGAGTAGCCGGTGAAATCAGACGTAGAATTCCACACTCTCACTCTTTCACTTTGTTGTATGTACACAAGATAGAGTCCCTAGGCTAAGATCGTGAAAATAATTCCTTAACAGAGTATGTGAGTCTTTCCCAATGACTCCCCATCTATCTCTCCTACTTGGGTTCACCTTATTCCTCCACAAAGAAGTGCTGCTCTTGCCAAATATCCTTGGCCTTGGCACTGGAAATACCAGGAACACATCCTTCAGAGCATGTATGGCAGGGCTACTTGGTGCTGTTAAAACTTGGTGAAATAAGAGCCCAGGAGTTAGGGAGTTAATCGGCCAGATTTTTCTGAGCTACTCTGGGTCCAGGCCACTCTACCCGCTATCTCATTACACTCTGACTCCCAAGGGGCTTTGAATTCAGACTTCTGGCTTTCTTTTTTTTTTTTAAAGATGAGGCTTCTCCATGTTGGTCAAGCTGGTCTTGAACTCGCGACCTCAGGTGATCTGCCCGCCTCAGCCTCCCAAAGTGCTGGGATTACAGGCATGAGCCACCGCGCCCGGCCTGGCTTTCTTTCAGTCACCCTATCCGTGCTGTCAGTCACCCCGAAAAATGACTGCCAAGGTCTTCTTGTATGAGACAATGGTACTCTGTTCTGACCCTCCTAAGTCAGTGCCCAGGCTGTTTCTGTCTCTTCTCACCTATGGCTCTGCACCGTCCTGAGTATCCAGAAGCCAAACTCATCTTCCCTTCTAATTCCCAACAAGAGCAGTTTCCCAACTGCTGCTCCTCTGGGAGCCCTTAGGCTTCAAAAGTCACTTATATCCTTGAATTCCTCTAACTCTAATTGTCTGTGGGACTCACAGGACAATTTGTGGATGGATGCTGAAGTAATATATCACATGCTTGTCTTTCCAATAATATTGTAAGCTCTCCGTCAAGAGAATTCCTTCAAGGCTCTTCGTATCTTTGATGACTAGCACAGTGCTGATTGCCTAAAGGTAGTTCTCTTTATTTTATTTTATTATTTTTATTTTTTTGTGAGATGGAGTCTTGCTCTGTCACCCAGGCTGGAGTGCAGTGGTGTGATCTTGGCTCACTGCAAACTCCGCCTCCTGGGTTCAAGTGATTCTCCTGTTTCGGCCTCCTGAGTAGCTGGGATTATATACAGGCCACCATGCCTGGCTAATGTTTTGTATTTTTAGTAGAGACGGGGTTTCACCGTGTTAGCCAGGATGGTCTCGATCTTCTGACCTCGTGATTCACCCACCTCAGTCTCCCAAAGTGCTGGGATTACAGGAGTGAGCCAGAGGTAGTTCTACAGAGTAGTGCTTAAGGACATGGGCTCTGTCTACACCAGACTCATTGCAAAGGGGAATATAGACTGGCAGATGCCACTTTAATCAAGTGATCAGAGTTAATATTGCCAGTAATGGGATAAACTGATACGTGCCTCCTGGTATGCTGCACAGAGGACACAACATCACATTTGTGGCACTCCTGCCAAAAATGGATAATCTGAATCTAAACAGGAGGAAACCTCAGACAAACCAAATTGAAGGGGTATTCTGTAAAATAACTTGACAATCACTTGTCAAGATCACCAAGGACAAAGAAAGACTGAGGAAATACTCAAAATTAAAAGAGACTAAAGTAATGTGACAATTGAATGCAATGCGTGATCACAGATTTGATCCTGAGTTGGAAGATTTTTTTCTGTAACAGACCTAATTGGATGAATTGGCAGAATCTAAATAAGGTCGAAAGATCTTACAATGGTATTATTTCAATATTCACTGACAGTACTGTGGCAATTAAACTGTGTTCATGTACAAGAATGTCTTTGTTTTTAAGAAATACACATGGAATTATTTAGGAGTAAAGAAGCTTCATGTCTGCAATCTACTCTCAAATGGTTCAAAAAAAGATTATATATATTATGTATGTACGTAATATATTACGCATATAAATATATATGCATGTATATATGTATTACAGAAGTATATAATATATACACACAAAGAGAAGTGTAAAGCAAATTATGGTAAAATGCTAACATTTGGAGAATCTGAGTACAGGATATATAGATTTTTTTCCTTTTCTGAGACAGAGTCTCACTCTGTTGCCCAGGCTGGAGTGCAATGGTGCCATCTCAGCTCACTGCAACCTCCACCTCCCGGGTTCAAGCAGTTCTCCTGCCTCAGCCTTTCAAGTAGCTGGGACTACAGGCATGTGCCACCATGCCCAGCTAATTTTTGCATTTTTTGGTAGAGATGGGGTTTCACAATGTTGGCCAGGCTGGTCTTGAACTCCTGACCTCAAGTGATCCACCTGCCTTGGCCTCCCAAAGTGCTGGGATTACGGGCGTGAACCTCCGCGCCTGGCCTGGAATTCTTGATACTGTTCTTGCAATTTGAAACTAAGTTAAAATAAAAGGTTTTTTGGTTTGTTTTTGTTATTTTTTGTAATATTGGCTCTGGTATCAGGGTCCCTGATTGAAATCTTAGCATTGCCACTTACCAGTTGTATGAGCTTAGGGGAGTTACGTAAGCCCTGCTACCCTCAGTTTCCTCATCTGTATTATGAGGATAATAATAGTACTGACTTGAAGAGGCTACTGTGAGAATTAAGCCCCATAATGTACTCAGCATGTTGCCAGCTTGTAAGCTCTTGGTGAATGATGGTTTCCATTACTAAACGGCCCAGTTCACGTTTCCTGCTGCTTATGATAAGGATGATACTGGAGAGTTTTAACTTAC
The DNA here is from genome assembly GCA_004027715.1 of Plecturocebus donacophilus. NCBI lineage: Eukaryota > Metazoa > Chordata > Mammalia > Primates > Pitheciidae > Plecturocebus > Plecturocebus donacophilus. Next base: position 17,314 of record PVKP010028878.1, on the reverse strand, counting down.
TAGTATCAGGAGGGAGCACCATGGGTCATAAGTTTCTTGCCTACTTTCAACAGGCCTAGATAGCTGCTATGGCCACTGGAAGCACATGGGAGGCTCTTGTCCCTAACTTTTAAGATCATTAGGATGCGTTAAAGAGGGCTTAGTTAGCTTTGGGCCCCAATCCAGGGCTCCAACACAATAGGCTGATCACTCTACAGATAAGTGACATATCAGGCCCATCAGGACTCCATCAGACCAATTCCCAGAACGAGCTTGAACACATTGCCAGGTGCAGCATGTGTGCTTTTAGACTGGAATTCTTGTCTCTTACCCATGAGAACTTTAGTTCCAACAGAGAGCACTTCTGAATAGCTCAGAATCTCATTTGTTTCGTTGATCCTGAGTTCTAAATTCAGTGTGATGTCTATATGGAAGAGAGAGGAATAATTACAGAATCATCTAGGCTAAATCCCTTATTTTACTAAAGAGGAAAGGCACTGCATGTGTGCAACAAGTTTGAGATTACTCCGTGTGTTCTTAGCACAGGGAGGGCTGGAACAGGTTTCCTAACTCTCGGTCATTACCCTTTTCACTAGACCACGTTGCTTTGCAGAATTGCAATTGTGAGTCAAAGAATACAGAGAGAAGAAGATATGGGCCAGGTGGGGTGGCTCATGCCTGTAATCTCAGCACTTTGGGAGGCCCAGGCCAGTGGATCACAAGGTCAGGAGTTCGAGACCAGCCTGGCCAATATGGTGAAACCCCATCTCTCCTAAAAATACAAAAATTACGCAGGCGTGGTGGCGAATGCCTGTAATCCCAGCTACTCGGAAGGCTGAGGCAGGAGAATCACTTGAACCCGGGATGCGGAGGTTGCAGTGAGCCAAGAGCGCGCCACTACACTCCAGCCTGGGTGACAGAGAGAGACTCTGTTTCAGAAAGAAAAAAAAAAAAAAGAAGAAAAGGAAAGAGAGGAAGATATGAAGGGAACAAGAGGAATAGGTGGCAATGCCCCCTCATGATAGGCTTCTGCCAGCCACAACTAAAGAGCGTCTCTGCTGAAAGACATGGGGTTTTCTAGGACCTCATGTCACAGTGATACAGGAAAAGTAAGATAGCAAAATATGCTGACATTTGAAAAGTAGTTCTCTGTAGGCCCAGGTGGTGAATTTAATGTCTCAAATTTATTTGTGTTTTTACTTCACTGACCAAATAAAGTTTCTGGATTTCATTACACAGTTTGCTCCTCTCATTTTTATATCCTCTTTCTTGTTTCTTAATCAAAGGGCTTATTACCATTTTCTCTGTTCTAGCTTTCTGTCACATTACTTCAACAATCTTCCTAGTTTCTGCTTTGCTATGATCATCTTGGACTTGAGATATTAAGTGTGGCTTTGTTGTGAAATTAACAGCTCATCTTGACTCATTCAGGAGTGGAGGACTGCTGTAGAAGGAAAATCAGGCCGGTGCAGTGGCCAGCACTTTGCGAGGCTGAGGCGGGCAGATCACGAGGTTAGGAGTTCAAGACCAGACTGGCCAACATGGTGAAACCCCTTCTCTACTAAAAAATACAAAAATTAGATGGTGATGGTGGCTCGTGCCTGTAATCCCAGCTACTTGGGAGGCTGAGGCAGGAGAATTGCTTGAACCGGGACCTGGGAGGCGGAGGTTGCGGTGAGCTGAGATTTCGCGATTGCACTCCAGCCTAGGCTAGACAGCAAGACTCCATCTCAAAAAAAAAAAAAAAAAAAAACCCGGAAGAAAAAAAGAGTTTACTTTTGTTGTTGATAAATAAACCTATTGCCAAAATAACTTGAATATAGACTTGAAAAATCACAGACCTTTGGAGCTGGATATTCTTTTAGAGCTCACCTGACTCAATGAGAGAATTCTTTGTTGCTTCTAACACAATTTTTTTTTTTTTTCAGACAGACTCTCACTCTGTCGCCTAGGCTGGAATGCAGTGGCACGATCTCAGCTCACTGCAACCTCTGCCTCCCGAGTTGCAGCGATTCTCCTGCCTCAGTCCCCCAAGTAGCTGAGATTACAGCCATGTGCCACCATGCCTGGCTAATTTTTGTATTTTTAGTAGAGACAGGGTTTCACCATGTTGGCGAGGCTGGTCTTGTACTCCCGACCTCAGGTTATCCGGCTGCCTTGGCCTCCTAAAGCGCTGGGATTCCAGGTGTGAACCACTGCGCCCGCCAGGGGTAACAGATTTTTATAAAATCCCTCCCTGGAAGGAAGGCAGTACAATTAACAGAAAAATAAGCAACTGGGAGTCTGGAAGAATTGGTTTTCCCTTTCATTATAAGTCTATTGCTTTGAGGGAGGGTCTCAAGGCTGAAGAACTAAGAGAGAAACTGATGGCAACCAAACTCTAGAATGCTCAAAAAAAGCAATCTGTTTTGACTGAAGCATTCACCCGAAAGAGAGCAAAGCAGATTTCTGAATTTACTATGAGGCTTGTGTTATTTGCTTGGCAAGGTGTTAAGGCACATTTTAGAATCTTGCCGAGGCATCCAATGCAGGCAAGTGTCTTTACTTTGAGATAAATATATATATATCCAAAATATCAGGAATCAGCACCTCTGAATTTGAATTTAGAAACATTGGTATTAGAGAAAAATCAAATAAACATATCTCCAGTCCAGACTCTTGACTCTCAGATCTGAAGATACTCTCTTAAGGAAAACGGTTAGAGACCTAAGCTTTTAGGTTCTGTCTTGGTAAGAGTGATGCCCTTCTGTATGGAAAAAAAATCATAAAATTCTAAGACAACAATTTTTTTTTCCTTCAATTTCATATGAAAAATTCTGTGAGAAACAGGAACCTTTTGTTTCCAGCAGAAGTATGCTGCCTGCCACATGTCCTCAGAGCAGACACCCAAGGGTGGAGGATCCCTGAAAGGTCAGCTGCCTTCAGATCTTTCTTCAATCCAGAAAGTGCAATGGGCAGAACCATTGACAGCAAACACCCTTCAAGGGTCGCTGTTTGCTCAGGGGGAGAATCGAGAAGAAACAATTGTATGGAATCAGAGTGCCCTGTTAAATTTCAAGAGGCAAGTTTTAAAGAATTAAGAATGAGGTCCGGCGCGGTGACTCATGCCTGTAATCCAGCACTTTGGGAAGCCGAGGCGGGTGGATCACTTGAGGTCAGGAGTTCAAGACCGAACGGCCTGCCCAACATGGCGAAACCTCGTCTATACTAAAAATACAAAAATAAGCAGGGTGTGGTGGTGCATGCCAGTAATCCCAACTACTCGGAGGCTGAGGCAGGAGAATCGTTTGAACCTGGGAGGCAGAAGTTGCAGTGAGCTGAGATCGAGCCACTGCACTCCTGCCTGGCCAACAGAGTGAGACTCTGTCTCAAAAGAAAAAATTAAGAATGGCAAATAAGCATATGAAAAGATGCTCCACATTGTATTACATCAGGGAAATGCAAATTAAAGCAACAACAAGATACCACTAGGTACCTATTAGAATAGCCAAAATCTAGAACACTAATAACACCAAATGCTGGCAAGGATGTGGCACAACAGAAACTTTTATTCATTACTTGTGGGAATGCAAAATGGTTCAGCCACTTTGGAAGACAGTTTGTCAGTTTCTTGCAAAACTGAGCATACTTTTACCATATGATCCAGCAATTGTACTGCTTGATGTTTAACCAAAGGAGCAGAGAACTTATGGGCGCACAAAAACCTGCACATAAATATTTATAGCAGCTTATTTATAATTGCCAAAACTTGGAAGAGACCATGATGTCCTTCAGTAGGTGAGTGGATAAATAAACTATGGTACATCCATACAAGGAAATATCATTCAGCTCTAAAAAGAAATGAGCTATCAAGCCATGAAAAGAACAGAGGAAACTTAAATACATATTGTCAAGTGTAGGGAGCCAATCTGAAAAGTCTACAAAGTGTATGATTCCAACTAGAATTGTATCATTCCATTCTGGAAAAGGAAAAGTATGGAGACAGTAAAAAGATCAATGGTTGCCAGGGGTTGGGGGCGGGGTGGTGGAGGATGAAAAGGCAGAGCACAGAGGATTTTTAGGACAATAAAACTCCTTTGTATGATACTATAATAGTGGGTGCATGTCTAATGTACATTTGTCCAAACCCATAGAATGTACAACACCAAGAGCAAAACCCAGTGTAAACTACAGACTTTGGGAGATAATGATGTGATATAGGTTCATCTCTTGAAACAAATGTACCACTCTGGTGTCGAATGTTAATAATGGGGGAGGCGCTATTTGTGTAGGGGCAGGGTGTATGTGAGAAATCTCTGTATCTTTTTTTTTTTTTTGTGAGACAGAGTCTCGCCCTGTTGCCCAGCCTGGAGTGCAGTGGTGTGATCTCGGCTCACTGCAACCTCCGCCTCCCGAGTTCAAGCGATTCTCCTGCCTCAGCCTCCTCAGTCACTGGGACTACAGGTGCGCACCACCATGCCTGGCTAATTTTTGTATTTTTTTTTTTTTTTTAAGTAGAGACGAGGTTTCACCATATTGGTGAGCCTGGTCTTAAACTCGTGATCTCATGCTCCACCTGCCTCGGCCTCCCACAGTGCTGGGATTAAGGTATGAGCCACCACGACTGACCATCTCTGTACCTTTTGTGCAATTTTGCTATAAATCCAAATCTGCTCTAAAAACTTTAATTCATTAAAAAAAGAAGAAGAACTTGGTTAGGTGACCATGACATAAAACTAAATTTGGAAATTTATGGGCATGGAGCAAAACAGACATCTGAATATTTCAAAGTGCCAAAATGTCTTTTTCTCGCAAATCTGGCTTGGTCCATTCCATTTTATTCCTTCTGCCTCAATCTGTATTCAGGATCTTATGACCTTATTCTAAGCCATTGCAATAGCTGGCTAAGTGGTCTTGAGTCTCTTATCTGATCCAAATTCCACACTGCTGCCAGGATTTTTATTAAAATGAAAAAAAAAAGAACTCTGTGAAAAATTGGAGGCAACGAGGATGTCCAACAGCAGGAAAGCAGTTGGAGGCACTTTGGTTCAACCATATGATGAAGTGTTTGTAGCTGTTGAAAGATGAGTTTTGGAAAAATTTATTGGCCTCGTGGGCTGGCTCACACCTGTAATCCCAAGACTTCGGGAGGCCAAGGCGGGTGGATCGCCTGAGGTCAGGAGTTTGAGACCAGCCTGGCGAACATGGTGAAACCCTGTCTCTATTAAAAATACAAAAATTGGCTGGGCGTGGTGGCAGGCACCTATAATCCCAGCTACTTGGGAGGCTGAGGCAGGAGAATCGCTGGAACCTGGGAGGCGGGGGTTGCAGTGACAAGACTGTGCTATTGCACTCCAGCCTGGGTAACAAGAGTGAAACAGCATCTCAAAAAAGAAAAAGAAAAAAAAGAAAGAAAAGTTCATGATCTGGTGAATGGTCATGATATAGCACTGGGGAGTGGAAGTGGTGTGGCCTGTGTGGTCTCAATCAGGTCACCTGGATTTATGTATAAACATAGCTATGCCTGTCACATTTGGGAAGGTGAGAAGGCAGTGTTTATTACCAAAAAGAAAATCTTAGTATAGACCAGACTTTCTCAGCTTGGGTCCTGTGAGAATCAAACCCTAAGGTATCTGTAATGCTTAATTTTACATGTCAGCCTGAGGAATGCCCAGATACCTGGTAAAAACATGATTTTTGGGTATGTCTATGAAGGTGTTTCTAGAAGAGATCAGCATCTGAATTGGTAGACTGAGATAAAGAAACTCTGCAAGGTTGGGGCGGTGGCTCACCCCTGTGATCTGGCACTTTGGGAGGCCCAGGCTGGCTGATTGCTTGAGCTCAGGGGTTCAAGACCAGCCTAGGCAATATGATGAAACGCTGTCTTTACTAAAAATACAAAAATTAGCCAGGCATGGTGGTGGACACCTGTAATCTCTGCTACTCAGCAGGCCGAGGCAGGAGAATCGCGTGAACCGGAAAGGCGGTGGTTGTAGTGAGCCACGATGGCGCCACCACACTCCAGCCTGGATGACACAGTGAGACTCTCAAAAATAAAAAAAAATAAAAATAAAAAGATCTGCCTTTACTAATGTGGGTAAGGATCTGTCTTAAAAAAAAAAAAAAAAATCTGCCTTTACTAATGTGGGTGGGCAGCATCCCCTCTGTTGAGGGCCTAAATAGAACAAAAAGGTTTTTGGAAGAAGGGAAAATTCTCTTTCTTTCTCTTTGAGCTACTACATCTTTCTTCTTCTCTCGGGCATTGGGGCTCCTGGTTCTTGGACTTCAGACTCAGAAACTTACACCAGCACCACCCCTCTACCTTGGTTCTCAAAGCCTTTGTCCTCAGACTGGGGGTTTGGGCTTGGACCAAATTATACCACCGGCTTTCATGGTTCTCCAGCTTGCAGGCAGCAGATGGTGGGACTTCTTGGCCTCCATCATTACATGAGCAAATTTTCATAATAAATCTTTTCTTACATATTTGTATATATCTTACTGGCTCCGTTTCTTTGGAGAACCCCAACTAATACAGCATCTATTGTAGGTGTTAAGTGAAATTTAGAGGAGGCCATTGTTTTGGACTGAGCTCCTATGCTAGGCCCAACAGATCAGATCAAACCAGATTGGAGTGACTTTTGCTAGATGCTACATAGTCAAACGGAACTTTAAAATGAACTGGTTTTCAAAAACAAACACATAAAGAAACAACCAAAAAACTCCCACAAAAAACCAGGAGATTCATGGCCACCAATCAAGAGGGGCCTAATTTACTTGAGCCAGCATGATAAGGAAGGCCCCTCTGTTATAGCCCTATAAGGAAAATAACTTTGAAAGAACCAGTCCTCTTTTTGTCTTCTGTTTCTGCTTCTTCAGCTATTTTCTGTCTATGAAGTCAACTTCATCTGCTCAGCTCGGCAGTGCCTTCTCTAAATCATTTAGATGAGATGCTGCTCAATTCATGAATCACTAATAAAAGCCAATTAGGTCTTTAAACTAAATTTGTTAAAATTTTATTTAATATGTGCAATAAATTTATTTCTCTCCAATCTCTCTAGAATGGAGCTAGTTATATACCATCTTTGGGAGAATTGAATAAATCATCACTTGAATCCTTTTCTTTTCTTTTTTTTTTTTTTTGAGACAGAGTCTCACTCTGTCACCCAGGCTAGAGTGCAATGGTTTGATCTCGGCTCACTGCAATCCCTGCCTCCTGGGTTCAAGTGATTCTCCTGCCCCAGCCTCCCAAGTAGCTGGGATTACAGGTGCCTGCCATCACACCCGGCTAATTTTTTTTATTTTTAGTAGAGACAGGGTTTCACCATGTTGGTCAGGCTGGTCTTGAGCTCCTGACCTAAGGTGATCCACCTGCCTTTACCTCCCAAAGTGCTGGGATTACAGGCATGAGCCACCGCACCCAGCCGAGTCATTTTCTATTGTATGATTTAGAAGAGGGGCTCCAATTTTAGACCATCATACAAACTCACTGAGTCCAGACGATGGGACCAAGCAGTCCTTTACTTTTGCCAAGTTCGTCATCATCAGAGTTATCCTTAGGCAGGCATCCGTAGCTCCCTTCACCAACCAATCTCTGCCTCAAGGATCCCAGTTTGTTTCTTTTGAGCCTGAGTCTCACTCTGTCACCCAGGCTGGAGTGTAGTTGCATGATCTCAGCTCACTGCAACCTCCGCTTCCCAGGTTCAAGTGATTCTCCTGCCTCAGCCTCCTGAGTAGCTGGGATTACAGGCACCCGCCACCATGCCCGGCTAATTTTTGTACTTTTAGTAGAGATGAGGTTTCACCATGTTGGCCAGGCTGGTCTCGATCTCCTGACCTCAGGTGATTCCTGAGTCTTTATAACTCTCTGACTAACATCCTTTCCCACCCCAGTTCTTAGTTCCCAGGTGTAGGTTGACGGTGAATTCAGGTCTTAGAGTGATGTGGCCAGGTTGCCGTTGAACACTGGGAATAAACTGTCAAAAGGAAAAAGGAATTCTGTAAGATGGATAGAAGCCATAGGGATGTTTAAAGGATTAGAAATGGTGAATAGAGGATCATAAGGAGACACAATATTATTTTTCTACTCACTCATGTGTTCATTCATTCTCATTCATTCAACAATATTTACTAAGAAACTACTGTCAGGCAGGAGTTGTACTGTACACTGGAGATACAGTGAGATGAATAAGATAGATGTTACTGTAAGCCTGTTGGCAAAAAACTTACAGTCTAGACAGCGTAAACAAAGGAAGAAATACACATTGCACAAGAAAATCTCAGTTACCCCGAACATTGCAGATAGGCGAGAGAAAATAAATAAGTTGGGACCAGATTGCCCAATTGACATTTGCTGATTCAGGCAACTCTCACTGACACAAAGGCCAAAAAGAATATATGGGGCACGGTTTCCTTGGAGAAGAGGTAGGAAATTCCTTTGTTGGCAAGCTTTGGCTTCTATTAGGAACAGCAGCGCCAGAGTGAGCATGTCAGCTATATGCCATTGTGAGCTTATCTGGTCAATCCACTTCTGGGCTATGTGTGTTTGGTCTGCTAAGGCTGCTCTAGGGAGCTGTGGTAGACGCTTTTTGTATCTTGTGTCTTATCCCTTACCTCCAGCTGACATGGACAGGCCTTGAGCTCCAGTGCTTCTTGGCTTCTCTAAATAAGGGCTTTGGCCAGGTGCAGTGGCTCATGCCTATAATCCCAGCACTTTGGGAGGCCGAGGTGGGGTGGATGACCCAAGGTCAGAAGTTCAAGACCAGCCTGGCCAATGTGGTGAAACACTGTCTCTACAAAAATACAAAAATTAGCTGGGTGTGGTGGTGGGCCCCTGTAATCCCAGCTACTCAGGAGGCTGAGTCAGGAGAATCAGTTGAACCCAGGAGTTTTATTCATTGCCGTAATGAACGCTGGTTCTTCTTTGCGGTGGCGGGGGTGGAGGGGAGACATAGGCCAATGCAAGTTACATGCAGAACAAACACTCAAATTCAGGATGATCTTCTCAGTTTCCGCTTACCATCGATTCACTGCCCATCTCACAAGGCTGAAGAGGAATGACATCTTCTTGTCCCTCTTCTTTTCTCCCAGAGGTGCTTAACTCTTGAGCAAAAGTATTTGTCCCTTTTAGAAGGTAGGATTCTTCTATTTGCATAATAGTTGAGTGAGAATATTTCTTTCTTTCTTTTCTTTTTTTTTTTTTTTTGAGGTAGAGTCTTGCTCTATCACCCAGTCTGGAGTGCAATGGCACAATCTCGGCTCACTGCAACCTCTGCTTCCTGGGTTCAAGCGATTATCCTTCCTCAGCCTCCCAAGTAGCTGGGACTCAGGTGTGAGCCACCACGCTCGGCTAATTTTTTTGTATTTTCAGTAGAGACGGGGTTTCACCATATTGGCCAGGCTGGTCTCAAACTCCTGACCTCGTGATTCATCCGCCTTGGCCTCCCAAAGTGCTGAGATTACAGGGGTGAGCCACCACGCCCGGCCTGAGTGAGAATATTTCTGTGAATGGAAAATCAGAGAGCAAGCAGGCTGGCTCTTGGAGAGGAGGATGGGAGCAATGAACAATGTGGTCCTACCTGCACCGAGCTAGAATGGCCATCACCATGATCCAGGCACACGGAAGCCAGCTCTTATTCCCCCTGCTCAAGGTTACACCGCCATGCAGTTGGTACCCCATTTCCTCGAAAAAGCCAGACTATCCATCTTCTGCTCGTGGAGTGAGTGGTATTGTCCCTCTCATGAAACCCACGCTTTGCTTTCTTACTTGGACAATCAGCCTCCTGCCCAGGAGGCAAAGGATTAGTCTTACTTCATTGACCTTTGAGTCCTCTTCCCTGCAAAAGTTAATAGCTGGTCTATCTTTGGTCTGGATGATAATTCAAAGGAAAGACATTCATTTGCTTCCTATCTTACAAATCAAGCATTCCTGACTCTGAAATGATTTTTCTGGGTTCAGTGTCTCAGAACCATAATAATTGACTTGGCAATATGAAAAGTCATTTACAAGGAAAGTATGATGAGGCTCCTCTTCATTTGTTACTAGAAATGTCTTCCATAAATCTTGCTTATTAAAACAATGAGTCTCTCATAATATCTATGCAATTTTCAATTGAGATGGTCATAAAATTGCTATAAAATATTAAAAATCTATTCTCTCCTGATGATAATGATGCAAATATTGATGTAGGCCCACTAAGATACACCGAGCACATGCTCATCAAAATAGATAAATGGTGATATTGAATAGTTTTTCATACCGTAGATAAACAAGATTATGTGCTTTTATTGTATTTTTTCTTAGTCTTCTCTGTTTAGGAGAGACATCGTTCATGTTTATGGGTGTGATGTTCATATGTCCTCCTATTTTTTATGTTGAGATTTCTATATGTTTTCATATATTCGCTCATCAACAAAAATATACATACAAGGCACCATGCTAGGGTGGCGAATAGGGTAAGGATATGAAAAGATAGCAAAATGCAGAACAAACACTCAAATTCAGGATGAATGGCACCCAGGAAAGAACAAATACGAAATAAAGGTGTGATCATTGTGCTTTGAAAGTGAAGAAAAAGGAGCAATTACTTCTAGTTAGAGTATGAGGGAGAACTCATGAAAAAACCAGTAATTCACCCCGAACAGTGATAATCGCCATTGCAAGCAGCTATGCCTCCCCTAACATAGAATGTCATCTTTTCCAAAACGGTCCCAATTTCCTTCTTAAAAATGAACTTGGCAATGACCTCTGTTGCCATTCAGTAGCAAAGTAATCAGAAGTTCTATCATAATAGAGCAGAAAATGTGGGAATTTACGTGGAATTTACACTTTACAAAGCCCAAAATGATTAACGACTTTAAAGCATTTATCCTGATTGTTATTTTTAGAGCAATCTTGTTTAAAACATTATTTGCTATGTCATTAATGTAATTGAATATGAAGGGCTACTCAGTGACCCTGGGGCACTTTCTGTGACCCAGAGCTTTCTCAATTCCTCTCTCAGGCTGGGTTCTCTGAATCTGTCACCGCAGCAGCTTCTGCCTAGTCCTTGGCTCTGGGGATTTTGTTCTGATGAAACCCAAACTTGCTACAAGGTAATGCTGCTCTCAGTCGAGCTTTCTCACTGCCGGGCCTCTGAGAAAAGATAGTCACTAATTAAGCCCAGTCACCTCTTCTCTCTTCTTCCTCTGTCTCACATTCATCCAAAAATAAGCACCTAATCAGCACAGTCACACAACTTGATGCATTTGGGAAGATGCCAGAAACGGTTAGTAGCTCATTAGAATAATTAGGAGGGAGTGAAACTAGGTCTGGAGTGGCCCTATTAAGCAGCTTGATCTAGGCTGAGTGTGGTGGCTCACGCCTGTAATCTCAGCACTTTGGGAGGCCGAGGCGGGTGTATCACCTCAGGTCAGGAGTTCAAGACCAGCCTGGTCAATGTGGTGAAACACTGTTTCTACTAAAAATATAAAAATTAGCTTGGCATAGTGGTGCGCACGCCTGTAATTCCAGCTACTCAGGAGGCTGAGACAGGAGAATCACTTTAAATCAGGAGGAGGAGGTTGTAGTGAGCCGAGATCACATCACTGCACTCCAGCCTGGTTGACAGAGCAAGACTGTTTCAAAAAAAGAGAAGAAGCTTGATCTAGCAATATCTGTTGCTCACTGTGGTGTTCTAAAATATTCCGACAGCCAGGCATGAGTGGCTCACATCTGTAATCCCAGCACTTTGGGATGCCAAGGCAGGGCGAATCACCTGAAGTCAGGAGTTTGAGACCAGCCTGACCAACATGGAGAAACCCAGTCTCTACTAAAATTAAAAAATTAGCTGGGCGTGGTGGTGCATGCCTTAATCCCAGCTACTCGGGAGGCTGAGGCAGGAGAATCGCTGGAACCCGGGAGGCGGAGGTTGTGGTGAGCCGAGATTGTGCCATTGCACTCCAGTCGGGGCAACAAGAGTGAAACTCCATCTCAAAAAAAAGAAAAAAAATTTCCACAAATTCTTGGACACTACAGCCACCAAAGTGGAGTCTATTCCCTGCCCTTGAATGTGAGCTGGTCTTTGGTGACTTGTTTCTAATGAAGAGAATGTACAGGAAGTGACATCGACTCCTGATGCTGGGTCATAAATGGTGACACCTTCTGCCAGGTTTTTGCTCTCTTGAGACTCCTGCCTTGGGATCCCAGAGCCATCCTATAAGAAATTTGGCTACCCAGAGGCCACCATGCTGAAGAGGCCACATGGAGAGACCACACAGAGATAGGGAGACATGCCCAGGGAGCTCCAGTTGTTCCAACCACCAATTGCTTGAGTCTTTCCAGCTTTAACTGCCAGACATGTGGGCCAGTCTTGGGTGATTCCAGATCCCAGCCTTGGAACCACCTTTGCTAATGCCAAGTAGAGCTAGCCTTGGAATCACCTGTTGACAGAGTGGCACAAAGGTGAGCTGTCCCTGCTGAGCCCTGTCCAGATTGTAGATTTGTGAGCAAAATAAATGCTGCTTTTGTTTTTTAAGACAGTCTCACTCCTCTGTCACCCATGCTGGAGTGGAGTGGCATGATCTCAGCTCACTGCAACCTCCGCCTCTCGGGTTCAAGCGATCCTCTTGCCTCAACCTCCCAAGTAGCTGGGATTACAGGTGCCCGCCACCACGCCCAGCTAATTTTTGTATGTTTAGTAGAGACAGGGTTTCACCATGTTGGCCAGGCTAGTCTCGAACTCCTGACCTCAGGTGATTCAGCTGCCTTGGCCTCTCAAACTGCTGGGGTTACAGGCCCAAGCCACCGTGCCCGGTGCTTTTTTAAGCCATTAAGGTTTTGGAAGACTTGTTATGCAATCAAAGTAACTGGAATATCTATTTAATATTGCCATATAGTCAGTTTTCTTTTTCCCTGAATTGACCAATTGAATTGTTGTTTAGCCATGCGGAAACAGAGCCAGACTTGCTCTTTTTGGAGATTAAGTTTCCAGTAGAGAAGTGGGCTGATTTTTTTTTTCTTTTTATTATCTGTGGTAAAAGCAAGATCTGGTGTGTTTGAATTCAGATCTTTTCTCAATTCCATGTCAGTTTTTGTTACATGCCTTCTTCCTCACAAGGAAGTACTTTCATCAGTTTTCAGGATCCAGCACTGACCACTGTTCATTTTGAAATCACAGTCTTTAATAGTGATTTATCTACTGAAACTGTCTTCTATAATTTTCTCTTTCTGTGTCAGGAAGCTGCTGGGTCAGTGTGAATGTTAATGCTATTTCCAACCCCCCTCCCTGGCATATTCATTTACTGATTTAAAGGGGGTCCAGGTTTTTGACTTGTTGGAAATGGCCTAAAATAGTTAGCTGAGGGAGAACTCACAGGCAAATGAATGCTTAAAAATGAAGAGATTATAAACTAGCAAAGAGATCACATGAAGAAAAGAAGTAAAGAAATACCTGAGTTATTATAAAATTATACTTTAGGTAACTCAACCATCTAGAATACATCAACTGAAGCATGAACGTGGGAAAGAACATAACAAGTGCCTAGAAATATCTGGGTAAGTGTTAAAGAGCTCTCCTCATTTACTGATAGACCAGTTCCCAGTCTTCACTCAGAGGCTATGACTTCACGGAGCAGTAAATTCTAGCTTCGGAAGTTGCAAATATTTTACACAATGTTGAATGTTTTTGGTCATCTGATTTCCCAATCCCTGGTAGATGAGAATTAGCAAATAAGCTAGGTGGGGAGGTGTTTAAGGGGCAGAGTTATTAGAGATAGACAGTGTCAGCAGTGGGCAGCATATGAGAATATGAGGCCAAACACTTGAAACTGACATCAGAAATCAAGAGGCGGACGGGGCGCGATGGCTCACGCTTGGAATCCCATTACTTCCTGAGGCCAAGGCGGGAAGATCACTTGAGGTCAGGAGTTTGAGACCAGCCCGGCCAATATGCTGAAACCTTGTCCCTACTAAAAATACAAACAAAATTAGCCGGGCATGGTGGCGCACACCTGTAGTTCCAGCTACTCAGGAGGCTGAGGCAGAGATAATTGCTTGAACCTGGGATGTGGAGGTTGCAGTGAGCTGAGATCACGCCACGGCACTCCGGCCTGGGCAGCAAAGCAAAATTGTCACTAAAAAAAAATTTCAAAACATGTACAACCTGGTGCCTTTGGCTTGGGTCAAATAGCTCTATATACCTCAGTAGTCCAGGAGAACTTCATTGATATCTAATAGGGCAAGTAAAGGTTAAATTTGGTTCAGGACACTCTTTTTATAAAAGTAGGAAAAATGGTTTCTACCATATATTAGAGAGACTTTATAAAAAATGAACTAAGGAATACATGCTTTGGCACTTAAAGCGGATAAAGTTCAGTTTTCTAGAAGGATTACTTATGTGAAAACATTTTCTAATATTAGTTTCTAATGTTACTTAAATCAGGACCTGCTGTATTATGAATATTCATGTGAAATGACTGTGGAAGTCGCGTTGATCAGTATGTGGTTGTAAAGGTTAAATTTTTGTCTTTAATGAGAGTGTAGCGTTATCCATTTGTTCCGTTTGCCTGACATCCTTCCTTTCTTCTGGATACAAGACTCTGCTTTGTTCTAGCAGATGTTCCTTTAACCACAGTGTTGAGAGGAATTGTCTTTTCTTACAGGTCCCATCTCCTTGGCCACAGTGATTGGTCAGAGGTGGCACCTGCCAAGCTGGCTTGATCTGTGGCCAATAGCAATGGGACTCGAGCAGGGATGAGCTTGTGACCTGAGACGGGCCTCCCTCTCCCAGACTCATTTTCTTTTATTTATGTCTTGTCTTGTCTTTCCTTCTTTTTTCTCTTCTCTTCTCTTGTCTTCTCTCTTTCTCTTCTTCTTTCTCTTCCCTTCTTTTTCTCTCTCTTTCTTTTTTTTGATGGAGTTTCACTCTTACTGCCCAGGCTGGAGTGTAGTGGCATTATTTTGGCTCACCGCAACCTCTGCCTCCTGGGTTCAAGTGATTCTCCTGCCTCAGCCTCCCAAATAGCTGGGATTACAGGTGCCCACCACCATGCCTGGATAATTTTGTATTTTTAGTAGAGACGGGGTTTAGCCATGTTGGTCAGGCTGGTCTTGACCTCCTGACCTCAGGTGATCTGCCCTCCTCGGCCTCCCAAAGGGCTGGGATTCCAGGCGTGAGCCTCCGCACCTGGCACCTAGGATAATTTTAATTAGAGCAAAGGAAAGAGGCCACTTTCCTATGGGGTGGTGAAATTGTAGATGTGAGGCCGGAGCTGCCAGGGCTGTCTCAGCCTCTGGGAAAAAGCTGATCTGAGAACATGTCACAGGCACATGAAGAGAAGCACAGAGGACAGAATACAGGATGAGCCTACTGCTTCTAAAGAACTTCATTTCAATCCGTGAGGTCCCTGGAGCTATCCTGATCTTGCTTTTGTGACTCGTGTTTATTTAGCAAATCTCCTAATTCCGGGAGTGGCCCACACTGTCCTTTTAATGAATATTCTTTTGCACAAGTGACTCCAATTGACTTTCTGTTATCTGCAGCTAAAAGACTCCAGTTCAGTGCAAGAAACTGTGGAAGTTGCGTGAGAACCCTCTGAGCTGTTACTGCAATACTGAGGGCCTGACATGAGTGGCAAGAGGGAAAAACTGAGAAGCGGTCTTGTTCATGCATTTAATGGGGAGTTGGTATCTCTCAAGCCATGTGTTTAAGGAAATGCTGCTGCCTAACCGAAGGAGGAAGAGGCTATAGCAGAAGTCCATAGAGCAATCTGCCTTACCAGACTTCCCTTTTCTAAGTAATCCAAGCCAAATGCTCAGCCTGACCCCCATCCCCAACCCTACCCCCAAGCCCTGAGAGTACACTGACCACACACCACCTTGAGTCAAGCAGGAGCGCCTGGAGGGTTATGGATCCTTTCGACTGTGACTTTCAAAATCAGTGAGGCTTCTTAAATCTCTCCTTTTGTCCGTTACTGGCATTTCCTCATGACCAGGAGAGAGGGAAATAGTCTTCATTAAAGGCCTGCCTATACGGTGACAAGTTCACAAACAATATAGAGAATAAGAATGATAGCTAACACTTACGAGTGCCACACACTATTTTAAGCAATTGACATGTATTATTTCATTTAATCCTCACAAGTCTAGGAGGTGGATACTAATATTACTCCCATTTTACTTTTATTTTATTTATTTGTTTATTTATTTAGAAGGAGTTTTGCTCTTGTCACCCAGGCTGGAGTGATTGGTGCGACCTCGGCTCACTGCAACCTCCACCTCCTGGGTTCAGCTGATTCTCCTGCCTCAGCCTCCCAAAGTGTTGGGATTACAGGCGTGAGCCACTGTGCCCAGCCTCCCATGTTAGAGATGAGCAAATTGAGGCTTAGAGAGGTTAAGAAGCTTTGTATGCTTTGTATGAGATAGAGCCAGTATTTAAACTCAGGCAACCTGGCTGCAGAACCTTTTCTCATAACCACTTTGTTTTCGTTTTTGTTGTTTTTTGAGATGGAGTTTCATTCTTGTTGTCCAGGCTGGAGTACCATGGTGCGATCTCAGCTCACTGCAACCTCCACCTCCCAGATTTAATCAATTCTCCTGCCTCAGCCTCCCGAGCAGCTGGGATTACAGGCACGCGCCACCACATGCCCGGCTTATTTTTGTGTTTTTAGTAGAGATGGGGTTTCACCATGGTGGCCAGACTGGTCTCAAACTCCTGACTTCGGGTGATGCGCCCGCCTTGGCCTCCCAAAGTGTTGGGATTACAGGCATGAGCCACCGCGCCTGGCCCTCTCCTAATCATTATATTACATTGCCTTCTGGACACTGCATTGGCATTGGCTGGAGCACTCAGCTGAAGCCTTCCACCTATTCGGCTTCCTGGTGTCATCTGGGCTGGCCTTACAAGTAGGTTGAGGCAGATTTCAAGAAGCAGGGTTTTAGCACTCTGCCTTCAGTGGGAAGTTCCCTCATTTTTCTGTTATATATTTACATCAAGTCTGTTACATACCCTTATGTCTCTCACATACCCTTATGTCTCTCATACACCACTGGTGGGAATGTGATTCAGGCCAGGCGCGGTGGCTCATGCCTGTAATATTAGCACTTTGGGAGGCCGAGACTGGTAGATCACCTAAGGTCAGGAGTTCAAGACCAGCCTGGCCAACTGGTAAAATCCTGTCTCTACTAAAAATACAAAAACAATTAGTTGGATGTCATGGCGCATACCTATCATCCCAGCTACTCAGGAGGCTGAGGCAGGAGAATCACTTGGACCCAGGAGGCAGAGGTTGCAGTGAGTGGAGATTGCGTCACTGCACTCCATCCTGGGTGACAGAGCAAGACTCTGTCTCAAAAAAAAAAGAAAAGGCTGGGCACGGTGGC
>PVKP010028877.1:0-29629 GCA_004027715.1 Plecturocebus donacophilus | reverse complement strand
AAAAAAAAAAAAAAAAAAGAAATAGCAAGGAAAATCGATGTTCCTCCTTACAAGCTCAGAATGGCAAAAGAGGATTCCTAGGAATTAGCTGAGAAGGAAAAAGTTCATTATTCTTCAGCAGAAGAACTGATGCTGATGTAAACAGAAAAGCAATAAAGAGGCAGTGTAGAGAGGTGCCAAGAACACTGTGGGTGGGGTCTGGCCTCCATTCTGGGACTAGGAGGCAGATTTCCTGGAGGGAATTGCTGAAGTCCTGTTTTCTCAGTTATTGCCACCTAATGTCCTGCTGTCCCTTCTTTAACTCTTTTCTTCCCACCAATTATTGTTCATATCACTGCTAAAAGACTCTCCTCTGATTTCTTCAAAGAAGAAACTTCCTGAGGATCTCACATCTTTGTGTCATTCTGGCTGCACACTCTTGCCATAAAAAACTACTTACAGTTTCATTAACGCATTAGATGCTCTCACTCTTTCTCGATTTTGCTCATGCTATTTGCTCCTTAGGATTTCTTTTTCTCACAATATCAAACTGTTAAATTTCTGCTTATCCTTAAAATGCAGATCAAGTATCACATCTGCCTCAGAACTTTCCGAGACGTTTCTATTACGAGTTTTTGATAACATCTTGTGCATGCTTTGGGGATTGATTATACACTTAATTAACCTGTCAAAATTCAGTTATATGCATGCAATCAAGAGAGAGAAAGGATTTAAATAGTGCAAGGAAGTGAACCATTTATTATTCTATCTACAAGTGTCAGCCACACAGTAACAATTACATGAAAAACCTGAATTTGTTCTTCTTTAGTGGGTCTCAGAACCTACAAACTGGTTACAGGTTGGACATCCTACATTGCTGGACGTGGTGCTATTTTTTAAATGGGTATATTTCATAAAATCTGGCAACAGATACAAATTAACTTCAACTGATGCTCAACTAAAAAAAAAAACCAACTATCTGTTCTAAATGCTTGAGGAAAAGCAGGTTGGTTGTTTAAATTCATTGCAAAAAGGTATGTAAGTCACCAACCTAACACCCTCTGTTGGGTTTTTAAGGATAATTTTGTTTACATAAAAGTTTTTGCCTTATATATTGACTTTATGTTCTATCTCCACTGAAGATGTAACTTTTCTTTACCAATTTTATAGATTTATTACATCATACTGAAATTTTTATTTATATGGTTATGAACTCATTGAGGAATATGTCCAGAATACACCAGGTGTTCAGTAAATGTTTGTAAAGTGAATGAACAAATTGTGTGGCTTATGATCCCAAGGACTGGCCCTGTGCTAGAAAACAGCTACATAACCTGACAAGTATATATGTCAAGATGTGAACTAATGCCAAGCAGTGCTCTTTAGGAAGCTCACAGATAACAGAAGCTTTCAAAGACATGTCTTCCAAATTGTCATCATGTCAAATTATTATGTCATGGCAAAAATATTTAGAAAAAGTGAAGCTTTGAGCTCTTTTTAATTCAAACAGACCAAATACTTATTTTTCCAATCTTAGATCAAGTTCTGCAAGCTGCTTATAAATGATAACACTGATCTTTCAAAGCATTTAACTTATCATTTAATAAAAAGTTTATTTGCAACTGTACTGACAACTCTGTATGTATGGCAGTATGAGGGTTTTATTATTTTCCAAAGAAGGAGTTGAAATTTTTATTTTATACTTATGTATATAACAGCAAATTCACCCAGGACTGCATAGATGTATAATATGATGAATTCTTTAAAATAAGTATATGTAGTGCATATGGATAAATTTTTTAATACTAGAAAAAAAAGGAATATGACACTAGGTTGGAAAGTAATTCGCCAAGAAATATAAGATAAATCATTTCTGCACATCAAGTCATACTTACCTCCCAGGGTTACTGTGAGGGTTTAGTTAATATTTGTGTGTATCATAACAACTATAAATACTTAGAACATTAAGCAGCATATCATAAGTGATTAAATGTGTTGAATACTGTGATTGATGTTATTAGCATTGCAAAAAAAAAACACCAATTATCTGCTCTATAAATATAGGGAGGAATAGAGTTTGGTTCTTTTCTCTTTTCTCTTTTCTTTTTTTAACTCCTGTCAGTAAAATAGTCATTTGTTCTGCCTGAAAAGATTTAGAGATTTTTACATTTGAAACTTTAACCGAAAAGCTACAGAGTAGACTTTACGATATGTTTCTTTAACCACAGAAGAAAGAGGTTATGTCTTCCAAAAGTCCTGTTTATTTGTTCTATTCAAACTTCATTAAAACACTTTTGTCTCACTATGGCATTGTTCCATCAAAACTGCTACAGATAGTTTTACGCATACTAGTTTGAAGGAAAGCTGGTAGTTTATATGCATTTTTCTAGAATATTAAATATATGTTATAAAAAGGAAAGAGTCAGTCCCAAAAGATGATATTGAACTATGAGAAAGGCATATTTGACAATAAAGAAGAATGAACTGAAAGTAAGGCCTGAGGGTCACTCTTGTGGAGACACCCTGTAGTCCATACTGAAAGATTCACACGCTGAACAAACATGAGATTGTCCTCCGTCCAGAATGTAAAATTCCATGTTCCTCATATTCCACTGTGGCTTGCTTTACTCCTCTACAAACTGACCTTGTCATTAACTCTCCTGTGATCTCAGCTGTAAAAAATACTACTTGTAAATTGCTTCTAAAGGTATTCCTTATACTTGAACTGTTGAGAGTGTCTAGTTGTCCTATTCTTGTACAGTTAAAGGATATCACTTTTGTGAACTTTCCTAGCATAAGTCTTCTTTTTCAGTGCAGAGGCAACTGCAACCTTATTTTATGGAATAAAAGGAAATCACTAATTTAATTTCTAGCAGGGCACCCTATACAACATTTATGTGGCATAAGTTCAGAGATTATGTAGAGGATCTTGGCCCTTGTACCTATTAGAACAAGGGTGGTATAACAAAAACAATGATGGTGTGAGAGGGTGGCCAATTTAATCACAATGGTAGGGATTGGTCCCCACAGCTGTGAGAGGACACTCACCGGTTTTATTTTTCTAATTTTTCAAATACTTTCCCTTGGAGAAGTAAATGCTATTTTTATTTAATTGCCAAACAAACTGAGCCAACAAATTGTGCTAGTTATACAGATGTTTTTTATGTATAGCTATATATCTTATGTCATGGGAATTGCTACACATCTTCTAAAATATCATGATGTGATGTTACAAGAAGACTAGAACAAAATGTGAGGTGTGTATTTCTGTGTAGGAGGGAGGTCATTTTAGTGAAGGGGAAGGATGGAAATATCCTTCCCATTACACCTAAAACTATGCATTTAGTGATAATGCTATTTCTTTCTTTTACATATTGGCCCAATATGCAAAGGATATTATAATATTAGGTTGATGCAAATGTAACTGCAGTTCTTGCCATTAAAAGTAATGGTCATTAAACTTTATTAAAACTTTAATGCCATTAAAAGTAATGGCAAAAACTGCAATTACATTTGCACCAATCCAATACATCTGTACAAGATATTAACTGAGGAAAGAAAATATTCAGTTTTGTCTCTGGTCTTAATTGCTATTCAGTATA
Source organism: Plecturocebus donacophilus (assembly GCA_004027715.1). NCBI lineage: Eukaryota > Metazoa > Chordata > Mammalia > Primates > Pitheciidae > Plecturocebus > Plecturocebus donacophilus. The sequence goes on along the minus strand of PVKP010028877.1, from coordinate 26,048 downwards.
AAAAACTATTTTGTGTCTTTCTTGATATCACACAAATTAAACATAATTCTATGGTGATCTCCTCTCCTTTTGAAGTCTAGAAGTTCTTTGAGGTCAAAGACTAGCTTATTTATACCAATTGAATCATAGCAATATATTGTAAGCTCAATAAATGTTTACAAAAACTAGGTGAAATTTAATAACAACTATTTAAAGGTAATAGAAAGTATCCAAAAGCACACAAAATTAGGAGAAAGGTTAACTCTTAAGAAACTGCTAATATGAAAGTCAAAAACTGAATTTGTGGCTTTTATTATTTTTCATCAAAAATGTTTCCCATGGAAAATGGCAAACTTACTAGCTCAAGGTGGCAGATAACAGAGTTCATTAAGGCTAAGACTTCACACATAATACAAAGAAAGCATGAGCTCTAAAAGAAATATTTGATAAACTGGACTTCATTAAAAATGAAAAGATGTACAACATTCATCAGGGGAACACAAGTTAAAACACACTGAGATACCAGTAAACACCCACTAGAATGGCAAATAAAAAACACAAAACCAAATGTTGTCAAGGATTTGGAGCAACTGGAACTCTCTGAAACTTTTGTTGAGAATGCAAAATGTTACTGGTATTTTTGGAAAGCAATTTGAGAGTTGTTGATATAGTTAAATGCCTATTAACCATGTGACCTTGCAATTTTATCCTACGTATTTACTGAAATGTATGCTTATATAAGACCTGAAATAGAATGTTCATAATATCTTTCTTCATAATATTCAAAAACTCGAAAAAGTGTCCATCCAGAAGTCAAGAGATAAACATCCAAGTGATTAGTTACTCTTCAGCAACATCAAGAACAAATTACTGATTAATGTAACATGAATGGTGGTATGGTTTGGCTTATGAATTATAATCCCATAAACCCACATGTCCTGGGAGGGACCCAGTGGGAGGTAATTGAATCATGAGTGCTGTTTCCCCATTGCTGTTCTTGTGATAGTAAGTTCTCGTGAGACCTGATGGATTTACAAGTGTCTAGCATTTCCCCTGGTGGCATTCATTGTCTCTCCTGCTACCATGTGAAGAAGGGCATGTTTGCTTTCCCTTCTGCCGGGATTGTAAGTTTCCTGAGGCCTCCCCAGCCCTGCAGAACTGTGATTCAATTAAACATATTTTCTTCGAAAATTACCTAGTCCTGGGAAGTTCTTTATAGCAGCATGAGAATAAACTAATATAGTAAATTGTTATCAGTAGAGGGGGTGCTGCCATAAGGATACCTGGAAATGTGGAGCAACTTTGCAACTGAGTAACAGGCAGAGGTTGGAACAGTTTGGAGGGCTCAGAAGAAGTCAGGAAAATATGGGAAACTTTGGAACTTCCTAGAGACTTGGAGGGTTCAGAAGACAGAAAGATGTGGAAAGTTTAGAACTTCTTAAACAGTTGGTGAATGGCTTTAACCAAAATGATCATAGTGATATGGAAAATGAAGTCAGGTGGAAGTCTCAGATGGAGATGAGGAACTTTTTGGGAACTGGAATAAAGACAATTCTTGCATTGCTTTAGCAATGAGACTGTTAGTATTTTGCCCCTACCCTAGAAATCTGTGATACTTTGAACTTGAGAGGAATGATTTAAGGGATCTGGTAGAAGAAATTTCTAAGCAGCAAAGTATTCAAGAGGAAACACAGCATAAAAGTCTGGAAGATTTGCAGCCATTTTCTGGAGAGAAACTCAAGCCCATTGCATAAATATGCATAATTAACAAGGAGCTGAATGTTAAGCACCAAGAAAATGGGAAAAATGTCTCCAGGGAATGTTAAAGATCTTCATAGCAGCCCCTCCCATCACAGGCCCAGAGTCCTAGCAGGGAAAAATGGTTTCCTGAGCAGAGCCTAGGCCTCCTTGCTCTATGCAGCCTTGGGACATGGTGTCCTGCGTCCCAGCTGCCTCAGCTCCAACTGTGGCTAATAGGCTTGGTCCATTGCTTCAGAGGATGCAAGCTTCAAGCCTTGGCAGCTTCTACTTAGTGTTGAGCCTGCAGATGCATAGAAGTCAAGAATTGAGGTTTAGGAATCTCAGCCTAGATTTCAGAGGATGTATGAAAATGCCTGGATATCCAGGCAGAAGTTTGCTGCCGGGGCAGAGCCCTCAGGAAGAATCTCTGCTAAGGCAGCGCAGAAGGCAAATATGGGGTCAGAATCCCCACACAGCGTCCCCACTGGGGGATTGCGTAGGACATCTGTGAGAAAGGTCCACCATCCTTCAAACACCAGAATAGTAGCTCCACTGATATCTTGCATCATGCACCTGGAAAAGCTGCAGACACTGAATGCCAGCCCATGAAAGCACCCTGGAGGAATACTGTATCCTGCAAAGGCACAGAGACAAAGCTGCCCAAGGCTGTGGCACCCCATCTCTTGAACCAGCATGACCTGGATGTCAGAGATGAAGTCAAAGGAACTCTTTGAAACTTTAACGTTCAGTGACACCCCTATTGGATTTTGGACTTGCATAGGGACTGTAGCCCCTTCATTTTGTCCAATTTCTTCCAATTGAAATGGGTGTGTTTACCCAATGCCTATACTTCCATTGTATCTAGAAAGTGACTAACTTGTTTTTTATTTTACAGGCTCAGAGGCAGAGTGGGAGGTAATTGAATCATGGGGGCAGTTTCCCCCAATCTTTTCTCATGCTGGTGAGTGAATTATCACAAGATCTGATGGTTTTATAGGCATCTGTTATTTTCCCTGCTGGCACTCATTCTCTCTCCTGCCAGCATGTGAAGAAAGCCGTGTTTGCTACTACTTCCACCATGATTGTAAGTTTCCTAAGGACTCCCCAGCCCTGAGGAACTGTGAGTCAATTAAAACTTTTTCCTTTATAAATAACCCTGTCTCAGACAGTTCTTCATAGCAATATGAGAATGGACTAGTACAAATGGATTTAAACATCATACTGAGTAATATAAATAACATGCAAAAAAGTACATATTGTCTAGTTTCCTTTGCATGAATTTCTAGAAAATACAAAGTAAATCTTAAAGAGAGGAAATAGATCATAGTAGATTACTGGAATCCTAGAGTCCCAGGGGTGGGGTTGGAGTAACCAGGTGAGTGGGGTGGGGCACAATCATTTCCAAGGTATATTGGAGAGCTTTTATGGTGATGAAAATCTATACTTGATTGTGATGATGTTTACCTGATTACCTTTGTCCAAACTCATTTTACTGTATACTTAAAGTGTGTGCAGTTTATTGTATATAACCCATTAATGAGTGGAATTTTCTTTTTTGAGACAGGGTCTCACTCTGTCACCCAGGCTGGAGTGCAGTAGCATACTTTCCACTGAATGCTAAATATAATCCCAAAAGCTGGAATCCTAGGACTCTGGGTATAACCTTTACAACAAAGCCCATAAACCTACCTCCATCTCTTACCCTGCTTAAGGGTTAGTTGGCAAAAGTCAGGTGACAGGTGACAATTCTGTCTGCTGCTGGCCAGGCAAATGTTTTTTTTTTTCTTTCTTTCTTTCAGTTTTTTCTCTCAAATATGGAAGACTTAGACATAGGGTCTAGGAAAGAAATTCAGATTTTGGCCTCAGACATAAGCTAATTTCACCAGTCTAGCTTTACCAGTTTAAAAAATAAATAAATAAGGTGGATGCTTAACTGAAGTCTGAGTGTATTTGAACTGTTTAAAAGTCATGGGGTATCATGAGGTGTGATTTTCAATTTTATGTGCCAACTTTCCTGGGTCATGGGGTACCCAGGTATTTGGATAAACAATATTCTGATATGTCTATGAGGGTGTTTCGATAATATGAATATTTGAATCCATAGACTAAGTAAGACAGATTGCCCTATAGATTTGATATAATCCATGAAAGACCTGAATGGAACTAAAGATTGAGTAAGGGATAATATGGTCTCTCTGCCTGACTGCCTGACTGTCTTTGAGTTGGGACATTGGTTTTCTCCTGCTTTTGGACTCAGACCAAGACTGGAATTTACACCATCAGTTCTCCTTTATCTCCAGGTGGCAGACTGCATAACTCAGGACTTCTCAGCCTCCATGAGTGTGTGTGTGTGTGTGTGTGTGTGTGTGTGTGTGTGAATGTTTGTATAAAAACAGTATTGGTTCTGTTTGGCTGGAGAACTCAGACCAATACATGGAGTAAAGTAGTATGAACACCTGCTGTGCCCGCCCCTCCCCACCACACCACTGAGGCCTCGAAAGCCTATTTACATCCAAAATATTACACAAATTGAAAATCAGTGGCTGGGTAAAGTGCCCTGAGGTTTCAATACACAAGAATTATTTATATTCTGCATTTGATACTCTTTGATACAGATACTGAGCTGATAGAACTTTCAATAATATGAACAGGAAGTCATTTGAAGTCCTAAAACAAAAAGAAAGAGCTGCCTTCATGTAGCTATATGTTGGGCTTATTCCATTCCTCAGGAATAAGTCATATTTAGAATAGTTTTAAATTCAGGAATACAAGTATTTCAGACAGTCAAAATTTGCTCTAACCAAAGTGCCATTTTTAAAAAAAGAGAATTTCATAGTTACAATTTTTAATTCTTCAACACTATGTGGTAAACTGTTGATGTTTCTCTTCTCTGCTCCCCGACCCACCTACTTCACATATGCTATGTGAGATAAAATTCCAAATTTCAAATTATTTTCTATATTGTTCCCATTTTTCCTTTATGGGTGCCCTTATCCTTTAATACACTGCAAAAAAAAGAGTGACAGTTAAAAAAAAAAACCATCATGAAGTAGTCTATCTAAAAGAATAAACATGAGTTGTGAGGCATATGTATATTTAGCTCAAAATGTGTAAAATAAATGAGGAAGCCTTTATGTTGGTGTAATCTGTTCTAAAAGCATAAATATATAACTAATTTAGTTATATATTTTAATTATTTAACTATCCTAGGGAGTATATCTTATATAATACTTAAATCAAGTTTAAATTTTACTAAGAATTGTAAGAAATGTCTCTATTATTCAATACTTCTTTTCTAAAAGGCATTGGTGTAATAGTCTTTCTGATGATTGACAGCCAATTGCAAAGGGGTCTTACGTGTTAAGATGTTGAGTCTTTGAAGGACCCTCTTAGGCTTTACATTTCTTCTGTTAACATTCATGAAACTGGATGACAGTTCCTTCTAACATCCCTTCTTGGTGGCCAAGGGGACTGTTTTTATTGGTAAATTCAGAAATAGTAATAAAATAGAAGATTTAAAAAATCCTCAAAGAGAACCATAGTGAACAGTCTCCCTGATTGAACCACTGTTTGCAAATATTTATTTTTCATCTCTAAACCTCAGAGTGTGTTTGATTTGAAGCACTAAAACAGCAATTGCTCTGACCCACAGAAAATTTTTATGCTGAATAAACCACCTCATAAGCAGAGGCTTAAATATTTAGTGTGGATGCCTTCACACAGCGTTTCCCCTGTGAAGCATCTGGAGTTCTGGTTTTCAATTGACTTAATTGTCATGTCACTTTGGGAAACTTCCCAAGACCTTAAAGAATTTAAGCTTTACATTACTGTAACAAAAATTGGTTGATTTTTATTTATTAAAAATACAATAAAACTTCTCGCTTATCATTGGATTCACATGCTAAAGCTGGAATAGACCTTGGAGATCATCTCATTTCACCTTTTTATTTGGTATTTGTTTTTTGTAGGAAGAGGTCTGGTTAATGTTTTAGTGACATACTTAGCTTGACTAAGTGAAGGAAACACTGTCCTCTAAATGAGAGGCTCCACAGATTTCAGAGTATAGGCAAGTAATGTATCAAAATTTTTGAATGAGTACCATAAATTCTTCCATCCACATCCTAGTTCTCTTCCTAGTCCTTGACAGAATTATAGTCTCACATCCTAAAGTATTTTAATTCATATTTATCCCCCAAAAGCTGTACTGTGAAGATGTTTTATTCTTTTTTACTTTCTTTTTTAGAAAAGAATGTATTTTTATCAACACATAATAATTGTACATATTTATGAGGTGCATATAGTATTTTGATATATGCATACATGAATAATGATCAAATCAGATTATTTAGTATATCATCTCAAACATTTATCATTTATTTGTGTTGAGAATGTTTCACAAATTCTAGCCATTTTGAAATATAACTATAAATTATTTTTAGCTACAGTCATCCTAGAACTTCTGTCTAACTCTATATTTGTACCAATTAACTGATCTCTTTTCATCCCACCTTCCTCACTCTTTCCAGCACCTGGTAACTAATATTCTACTCTCTACCTCCATAGGATCATCATTATTTTTGTTTGTTTGTTTATTTTAATTTAGAAACTAGGTCTTGTTATGTTGCCCAGATTGGTCTCAAATGCCTGGGCCTCAGACTCATGAGTATCTGGGACTATATGCATGCCACCACATTGAAAATATGTGATATTTGTCTTTTTGTGTTTGACCTTTTTCACTTAACATAATGGCCTCAAGTTCCATTCATGTTGCTACAAAGGATGTTTCGTTCCTTTTTGTAGTCAAATAGTATTCCATTGTGTATATATAGCACATTTTCTTCATCCATTCATCCACTGATGGACATTTAGGTTGATTTTATATCTTTGCTATTGTAAATAATAGGGTGCAATAAATATGTGAAAGCAAATACACTTTTAATGTACTAACTTCTTTTCCTCTGAATAAATACTCTGGAATGGGATTGTCATATCATATGGTAGTCTGCTTTTCAGATTTTTGAGAAATCTTCATACTGTTTTCTATAGAGACTGTATTCATTTATATTTCCATCAAGAATGTATGTGTTCCTTTTTCTTCACATCTCATCAACATCTATTACTTTTGTCTTTTTCTAGTAGTCATTTTACCTGGGGTAAGATGGTATGTCACTGCAGTTTTGATTTGCATTTCCACGGTGATTTGTGATATTGAGCCATTTTTGTGTGTTTCCTTTTGAGAAATATCTACTCAAATCCTTTGGCTATTTTTTTAGTGAGATTATTACTTTTTTATTGTGGTTTAGTATCTTTCATATTCTGCATACTAGTTCCTTGCCAAATGATTAGTTTTTCAAATATTTTTTCCCATTCAAAAATATGGGAAAAATATGGGTTGTTTCTTCACTCTCTTTTCTTGCTGTGCAGAAGCCTTTACAGTTAATATGGTCCAATTTATCTATTTTAGTTTCTGTTGTCTGTGTTTTTGAGGTCTTAGCCATAAAATCTTTACCAAGACCCATATCTTGAAGTGTTTCTACAATGTTTTCTTGTAGTAGTTTTATAGTATTAGGTCTTAGGTTTAAGTATTTAATCCATTTTGAGTTGATTTTTGTATATGGTCAGAGTCAGGGGTCCAGCTTTATTCTTCTGCATTCCACAATTTTCCCAGCCCCATTTATTGAAGAGGGTGTCCTTTCTCCAGTGGATGTTCTTGGACCCTCTGTTGCAAATCACTTCACTATAAGCACATAAATTTATTTCTGGATTCTCTATTCTGTTCATTTATAAGTGTGTCTGTTTTTATACCAAAAATGTGCTATTTTGGTTACTAAATCCTTGTAATATATTTTGAAGTAAGATAGTATGTGCTTTGTTCTTTTTGTTCTATATTGTTTTGGCTACCTGGGCTCTTTATTGGTTCTGTACAAATTTTAAAAGAGTTTTTTCTATTTCTGTGAAACATGATGTTGGTATTTTGACAGAGATTGCATTGACTCTTCAGATTCCTTTCAGCAGTAATGGTCATTTTAAGGATATTAATTTCTCTGATTTATAAGCATGGGGTCTTTCCATTTTGTGTGTCCTCTTCCGTTTCTTTGATCAGAGTTTCTTGATTTTGCTTGTAGATATCTTTCATTTCCTTTCTTATATTTATTCCTAGTGTTTTTTAATTTTGGGAGCCATTTTAAATGAAACGGCCCTTTTGAATTTTCTCTCAGCTAATTCACCAGTGATGTATAGAAACACTACTAATTATTGTATGTTGATTTGATATTCTACAACTTTATTGGATTTGCTTATCAGATCTAAGAGTTTTTTGGTAGAGTCTTCAGATTTTTATAGAAATAAGATTATGCCATAGGCAAAGAGAGACAATTTGATTTCCTCTTTACCAATGCAGATATCTTTTATTTGTGTATGTATTTTGTCTGATTTCTGTGACTAGGACTTTCAGTAGTATGTTGAATAAGAATGCCGAAAGGGGGCATCCTTGTGTTGTCCTAGTTCTTAAAGAAAAGTCAGCTTTCCCTCAGTCAGTAGGATGTTACTCGTGGATTTGTCATATGTGGACTTTATTATGTTGAGGTATGGTTCTTCTATGTGTAGTTTTTTTGGGAATTTTTACCATGAGAAGGTGTTGAATTTTATTGAAAGTTTTCTCTGAATCTACTGAGATAAATATATGGCCTTTGTACATCATTCTGTTCACATATTGTATCACATTTATTCATTTGTGTATATTGAACCATCCTAGCATCCCTGGAATAAATCCCACTTAATCAATGGTGTATTTTTTTATGTGCTGTTGAATTTGGTTTGCTAGTATTTTATTCAATTATTTTGCATCTATGTTCATCAAGGAATATTGCCATCTAGTGCTTTTTCTTTCTTTCTCTCTCTTTTTTTTTGGCATCCCTGTCTCGTTTTAGTGTTAGGGTAATGTTGGCCTTGTAAAATGAGGTAGGGAGAATTCCCTCTTATTCAAATTTTAGAAATAGTTTGAGAAAAAATGCTACTAGCTATTCCTTGAAAATCTGGGAGAATTCAGCAATGAAGTCACCTGGTCCTACACTTTTCTTTCTTGGGAGCCTTATTATTAATGAAGCAGTCTTATTACTCATTATTGGCCTGATCAGATTATCTGTTTCTTCCTTATTCCATCTTGGTAGGTTACATGTGTCAAGAAATTTGTCCATTTCCTTTAGGTTTTCTATTTTCTTGGTTAGTCTAGCAAGTCGTTTATTTGTTTACCTTTGAAAATAATTTTTGTTTGATTGATCTTTTGTATTTTTAAGTGTCTATTTCATTTAGCTTTTCTCTGAACCTTATTACTTATTTTACTAATTTTGAGTCTGGCTTGTTCTTATTTATTTAGTTTGTTGAGTTGCACTGTTAGAGTTTTTGTTTGAAATCTTACTACTTTTTTCACATAGGCATTTATTGCTGTAAACTTTCCTTCTTTTCTACATCCCATAGGTTTGGGTATGTCATGTTTCAATTTTCATTTGTTGCAAGAATTTTTTTTTAATTTTCTCCTTAATTTTGTTCTTAACCCAATGATCATTCAGGAGCATGTCATCTAGTTTCCATGTATTTATAGTTTATCAAATTTCTCTTGTTATTGACTTTGAGCTTTATTGCACTGTAGTCTGGCAAAATATTTTATAAGATTTTGACTTCTAAAATTTGTTGAGAGACTTGTTTCGTGTCCTAATATACGGTCTACTGTACAGAATGTCCCATGTGCTGATGAGAAGAATGTGTATTCTGTAGCTGTTGAATTAAATATCCTGTAAATGTCTGTTCAGTCCAACTGGTCTAATATGCAGTTTATTACTTTGTGTATTTGTATAAATTTAAAAGGTACTAGTATAATGTGGTTACATGGATATATTGCCCAATGGTGAAGTCCAGGTTTTTAGTGTATCTATCACCTGAATAATGTACATTGTAACCACTAAATAATTTATCATCACCACCCCCTCCCACCATTCCACCCTTCCTAGTCTCTAGTGTTTATTATTCTACACCCTATGTCCGCTTGTACACATTATTTAGCTCCCACTTACAATTGAGAACATGTATGTAGTATTTAACTTTTTGATTTGAGTTATTTCACTTAAGATAATGGCATCCAGTTCTATACATGTTGCTGCAAAAGACATTTTTCCTTTATTATGGCTGAATATTATTCCATTGTGTATATATACTATATTTTCTTTAGTCAGTCACCCATTAATTGACACATAGGCTGCTTTCATATCTTTTCTATTTTAAATAGAGCTCTCATAAACATACAAGTGAAGATATATTTTTTATATAATGATTTGTTTTTCTTTTAGATACTCAATAATAAAATTGCTGGGTTGAATGGTAGTTCTATTTGTAGTCCTTTGAGAAATCCCCATAATGTTTCTTACAGAGGTTGTACAGAGTTACATTCCCCTAGTGTAGAAGTACTCCCTTTTTTGCAGTCTCACAAACATATGTTAATTTCGACTTTTTAATAATAGTTATTTTGATTGGTATAAGATGCTATCTCTTTATGGTCTTAATTTGCATTTCTCTGATGATTGGTGATGTTGAGCATTTTTTTCAAATATTTGTTGATTATTTGTATGTTTTATCTTGAAAAATCTCTATTTGTGTTATTTGCCTTCCATTATTTGTTGGGGGTTATTTGCTTTTATTTTTTGTGATTGAGTTGTTTGGGTTCCTCATAAATTCTGGATATTAGTTTCTTGTCAGCTTCATAGTTTAAATATAACCTCTTCCATTCTGCAGGTTTTCTGTTCACACTGTTATTTCTTTTGCCATGCAGAAGCTTTTTAGTTTAAATAAATTCCTTTTCACTGTGTACAATTTTTTTATTTTGCTTTGGAGGTCTTATTTATGAATTATTTGCTTAGGCCAATGTCCAGAAGAGTCTTCCCTTTATTTTCCTTTAGTATGTTTGTAATTTCAGATCTTACATTGAAGTCTTTTATCTATCTTGAATTGATTTTTGTTTATAGTGAGAGATAAGGTTTCCATTTCATTCTTCTGCACATGGCAATCTGATTTTCCCAACACTGGATATTGAAAGGTGCACAACTGCCCCAGCGTATGTTTTTGTCATTTTGTCAAAGATTAGTGGGGTATAGATATGTGACTTTATTTCTGGAATCTCTATTCTGTTCCATTTGTCTAGGTGTCTATTTTTTAGCTGTACCATGCTGTTTTGCTTGCTCCAGCCTTGTATTATAATTTGAAATCAGGTAATGTTCTATTTGCTTAGGATTACTTGGTTATTTGCACTTATTTGAGGTTTCATATGAATTTTAGAATTAGTTTCTTCACTGAAAAATTACAAAGAGATACTGATAAGGATTGCACTGAATAATTTCAATGTTTCTTTGTTAGTTTTGTATCCAATTGATCTGTCTAATGTTGACAGTGAGGTGTTAAAGTCCACAGCTATGACTGTATTGAAACCTATCTCTCCTGTTACATCTAATAATATTTTCTTTATATGTCTAGGTGCTCCAGTGTCAGGTATATTTAGAATTGTTATATCTTCTTACTGAAGTAATCACTTTATCATTATACATAAACTTTTTTGTCTCTTTTTGCTGTTTTTAATTTAAAAGTCTCCTTTATCTGATGTAAGTTTAGTTACTCCTGCTTTTCTCATCTGCATTTACGTGGAATATCTTTTTCCATCCCTGTACTCTTAGTCTGCATCTTTACAGATAAAATGAGTTTCTTATTTGTACACAGTGTATAATTGGATCATTTTTAAATCATTTCTGCCAATCTATATTCTCTAAGTGGAAAATTTAGTCAATTTACATTCAAGGTAATTATTGATGTGTGAGGACTTATTTCTGTCATTTTATTAATTGGTTTCTGGTTGTTTTGTATATTATTTGTTCCTTTCTTTCTGTTTGTTTTTCATTGTGAGTTGGTTGTTTCCTGTAGTGGTAATCTTTGAGTCTTTTTTTTTTTTAATGTGTTCATTCTACCAGTATTTTTTATACTTTTGTATGTTTTAATGATGATAGATACTGTCCTTTCACTTTCAGAGACAGGATCACCACATATTTTTATGTCTAGTTCAGTGATAATGAATTCCCTCAGCTGCTGCTTATCTGAGAAAGACTTTATTTCTCCGTCATTTATGAAGAATAACTTTTGTATATGTAATATTCTTGACAGACAGGTTTTTCTTTCAGCATTTGAAAATATTATCCCATTCTCTCTTGGTCCGTAAGGTTCTGCCTAGAAATCCACTGTTAGTCTCACAGGGGTTCCTTTACAAGTGACTAGATGCTTTTCTCCTGTTGTTTTTACAATTTTTTCCTAGCCTTTGACTTCTGATAGTTTTATTATAATGTACCATGGAGAAGACCTTTTTGAATTGCATTTATTTGGGAATCTATGAGCCTCTTATATCTGGTATATCTGGATGTCTAACTTTCTTGCTAGATTCAGTAAGATTTTGCCTATTATTTTGTTAAATAGAATTTCTAACCCTTTTATTTCTCATTGCCTTCTGGGAAACTGCAAACATGAATATTTGCGCTTTATGGTAACCTACATCTCATGTAGGTTTTGCTCATTCTTTTTTTAATCTTTATGTTCCTCTTAGTTATTTCTAAATTCCTGTCCTCGAGTTCTGATAGTCCTTCTTCTGCTTGATGTAGTCTATTGTTGAATTGTTTGAATGTATTTTTATTTTCTATTTCATTCAATGAATACTTTAGTTCCAGAATTTCTGTTTGCTTTTTTATGATATCTTTCTCTTTGGTAATTTCTCATTTTTATTCTGAATTAATTTTCTAATTTATTATATTATTAGTATTCTCTTTTATTTCACTGAGCTTCTTAAATATCAATAATTATTTTTTCTGGATTTCAAACATTTCTTTTTAACTGTACTCTATGGCTGAAGATGATTGTATTTCTTTTTAAGTGTCATATGTCCTTTATTTTTCATGATTCCTGTGCCCTTACATTAATATCCACATACCTGGGTTTAACAGTTGCTTCTTCTAATTTTTTTAATTTGCTTTAATAGGGAAAACATTTTCAAGAAGATGCATCTAAGGAGTTGTTTGAGTAGAACACTTTAGCTTTTATTTTGGGTATTTATAGTAGTGTAGTCTGTATGATTTTTTCAGTTGTAAACAGTATCATTGGTGTCTTTTATTTCCTTGATGGTTTAACATGGGATTGTCCATGAAGGCTGTGGTCAAATTTTGCTGAGGATTGTGGCGTGAGATATTCCATTCTTTGGGTCTCAGTGGTGGCAGTGACGGGCTGAGTGGGTATTTCCTTGAGCTTCAGGGCAGTGTATGCTTGTTCCAGTGTTAGTGGATCTAGGCTGAATAATTATTGGGCCTCCAAGTGTCAGGAATGGTAGTGGTGGGCCAGAGAGTAGGTAGGTTCTTGAGCCCCTGGGCAGGTGTGGCATGGTCAGTGGAAGGCCAGGTCTCATTAACTCAGACCTCCATTACACCTGTCCCAGCGCTAAGTAGCTAGGTTAAACATTAAAAGCTGATTGAGCCAGTGCCTTTATACAAAGGCTGAAATGTAACAAAAGACCACAAAAGTTTTGTCTAGGCCTTTCCTGGTCCTTAACATATGACAAAATAACAAAGGAATTCTTAACAGGACCCATTTAGAATTAAACAAGTTTTATCTGGGGTCTGAAGAAACTTCCTAGGACCCCCAAAACAAGTTTATTGGAGATACGAAGGAACTCCCCAAACCTCCATGATTTAGCAGGAATCAAGATAAGGATAATCATCCCAGCACCTGGACCCATTTAGATTAAGTAAACTTATTGAGGCTCCAGAAGAAGGTCTTCAGAACTCAGACCTTAGTTATAGATTAAAAGAAGTTAATCACTTAATGTCTTTAGAGGAATGCACACTTACACATAGACATATAGCTTGGAAGGCATATAAGCTCTGGAAAACTTGGTAATTTTGAGTTTGTCTTGTGATAATTTCCAGACCCTTTCCCTGTAACCAGATACAGAAATAAAAACTCTCTTCCCCCCCAGTTCATCTGCATCTTATTATCAGGCCACAGGAAATAGAAGCCTGACTCCCAGTTAGGTCTGGGAACAGCAGTAATGGTAGGATAATCCTCTGGGGCCCAAACGGTCTGCTCTAGTGTTGTCAGTGGCAGCAACAGGCTAGGTGGGCCAGTCCCAATTCTGTGGGTGGCATGTGTGTGTCGGTGTCAGTTGTGGATAGACACAGGTTATAAGAATGTGATCTCAGACCCTGGATGAGTTTTCAGGTGCCAATGGTGGCGGACTTGACTGGGCCATCCTCGGGGCTCTGGATGGCGTGTTCTGCTGTTGTGGGGTGCAGAGCCAGGCCAGGCAGACCTGCCTTCAGGGTTCCAGGTGGTGCCTGCAGGCAGGCACTAGCTGTGGTAGGCAGGCATAGCGCGATCCCCAGGCTGCCGGTGGAAGCAGCGGTGGCTATGCTGTGGCCTGCTACCAGTGCTACTAGGAAGGGCAGAGGGTTTTTCAAGTGGGAGTAGCCTGGGGCCTGCACTTTACTTGTACCTCAGCCCCGCAGAAACTTGAAATTTGTCCTCAGGGCCTGTAAAAATGCATGGCTGTCCCTCTGCTGAGGGGGTGAGGTCATTGTCAGTGGCTCCTGCATGAGCCCTGTTGCAGCGGCTGTGGGTGAAGAATGTTAATGGGGCTCCAGGGATGTGGAGATTCAGGGGAGGCTGGGCCCCAGAGGAGACAGTCTGATGAAAGGTGAGCTCTTACTGGTGCTGTGCTTCAGCTGCTCAGGACTCGGATCTGTGGAACTCAGCCTGAGCTCCTTCTCTGGAGCAATGCGACTGCACTATCTTCAGGCAGCTGCCTATGTTAGTCTTAGGGCCTGAAAGGGTTGGGGGGATCACCCCTGGCTAAAATCATAGGAAACTACTGTGGGAATGTACACCACTTACCCTTTTCTCACATTAGGGATCCTCTCCAGGCTTTCAGTGAATCCTGTTTAAACAAGTTGCCTTTCTTCCCTTTCCTTCCTTATAGGCCTTACATCTTTAAGATGCAGTTTCTTATGAAACAAAGAGTATTATGAGATTTCTCTAGGATGAAACATGAAGTGTTTGCTCCTTTCTGAGTTAATTTTAAAGGGGAATGCAGACTGCTGGTACCTACTGGATATACCATGTCTCTTTATGTATAAAAGACAAGGAAAAAGCTGGACTAGTCTCTACCTCAATTTACTTCACAAAAAAATACAGTTTTCAGCCTTTGGGAAAGCCTATTATCCTTTAGTACACATTGTCCCGCACAAATTTAAGAATGAGAAGATATTTCCATTTGTACCTTACAATCTGTTGAATCTGGCTTTAATATAGTGAAAAATGCAGTTTTAATATTGTGAGCATTCACAGTAACAGCTGAAGTAAAGAGTTACGGTGATTTCAGAACATGTCTTCTCCCTAAACTTTAGGATTTGATCTTATGTCATCTTGGCAATGTTTTCTGAATTATGTTGATGTTCATTTTTGTGAAAGTAGGTATGTTTCACATTCACATATTTTAAGTAAACTGAAATTAGATTAAGTGACTAAAACACCATTAGCACCATCAGCTACCTATCAGCCAGTTAGCACATTACCAGCAACACATTCAGAAGATCAAGTCTAGGAAATCAAATGGCTATTACCAGGCATAACAGAACCAAAGGCAAGCATTCACATTTCTTTATATAACTAGGTCATAGGTTGTTTCTGTCACCTGAAATGTTTTTCCTGCTAATCCCATGGCTATTGTCTTTGCTTCCAGCCCTCATCTTTGTTACTTCCCCTCTAACACCTTTCTCAACCATACTAGCTAAATTAGTCTCAAATCCCTGTTATTCTCAATCATGGCATCTTTTTTGTTTGTTTCTTTTACGTTAGCATCACAAGTAGTAATGCTAAATATATGTTTGTTTACTTTTTGATCGTCTGTGTTTCCAACTTGCAAATCTTATGAAGGGAAAAACACTTTCATTCAACAGAGTAGATATTCAGCATGGTAGTATCTGCCTCATAATAGATAAACAATAAATATTTGATAAGTGAGTGAACAAATACATGTGTATATATTTTTTAAAATACAAACCTGTAAGAATAGACAATAATCTCTATTTGTGGTGTTTTAATTCATTTTTATTTTTATCTTAATAGATTTCTGCATATTTTTTAATTTTCTATATAAAAATATAATAAAATTTTCAGACTTTAAAAATAGGAAAAGCAAATAAATAAAAATGCTTCTATAAATAAAATTCATCTCCAAAAAAGAAACAGAATTTTAAAAAATTACAATATTTTGAAAGCAGTTCTTATATAGCAGTGAGCATACATCATGTATTTGCTGACTAAAAGATTAACTCCATTACTAACTGAACCAAGTGTCATAGTAGAGTGACCTCTTTCTGCATATTTTCTGTATTGCCTTTTTTTGGATCCTAGAAACGATAATTATTCCCAAATAGTCCTTGGAAATCACTGAAAATTTGACAATTTATTATTAAAACACAAAAGCTAATACTCTGCTGATGCTGTGTCGAGAAAATCAATACAGTGAATAATTTCAGCTCTAAAATTATATTATATCCTGCTAATATGTGATAAAGCTAAAGACCTAGAAGAATCTAGGACAAATTGCAACTAAATCCCCACCCAACCACTTTCCTCCACCCATTTCCCATAAACCCTGACCCAGGACCACTTGTCCATTTCTCTTCAAATTATTTGTTAGATTCCCCCAGTGAACTCCTGAGTATGTGAATACTCAAACATGAGAAAGATCAAGCAAATGTGGTTTTAATATTGGTTTTGGCAAATAACATATGAAGAAAAGTAGAAAGGGTCATTCTGAAAATTAATCACAGATTGTTGGGTGACAAACAGTACAGTGCCACACTTACATTAGCTGAGCCAGACACAGCACAAATATTACAGAGTCTAGAGATATGTGGAAGAAAAACTGCTGAGCTTTTGGTCCTCTTTTTTTCTTCCTACTATTGCTGTCAGGGTAGACACTGGTGATTTATTTTAAGCTGAAATTCACTCAATCAGCAAAAACTTAAAAATTAATGTTAAGATAATACATACTATGCTGAGGGAATTACTTTAAAATCAATGAGATCAATGTGTATAATTTTGATATGTTTTAATTATAAATATTTCTGTTCGTGTCTCAGTTTTCCATTACATGCCATATATCCTGTTTCAAACCAAATGCATCTTAAATCGAGCTAAATACATTGAAACATTTCAGGATAGCTGCTCTGCATGGACTTTTATTAATAAGTTATAGGCAACGAAAACCAAAAAAAGCAAGTCAATATGTACTATGTCTACATATTTGATATACTTTATGGCAAAAACTGAATATTTTCTGATTAGGCCATTATGTTTTTTATTTTCAAGTTTTTTTATATCCTAAGCCAGTTCTTCAAAGACACTGAATATTTCCAAAGTTATTACAGGCATGCTAGTCTATAGAAGTATTTTTTTCCTATAAAATGAGCCAATAATGATTCTTTAGTCTTTCATGATGAAAGCAGTACTGAGAACTGTTATTTACAACCTGTCTCCTATAAGAGAGGAGAGAAAAGATAAGAGAGAAAACCATTAGAGTTCTGTAAATCAAATATTCTTCTATGATGTGTTCTATTTGGCATCAGTTAAGCGGAACTCACACTGAAGACTACCAAGGGGAAAAGAAAGCATTTTTCTTGTGCGGAAATGGAGCTATCTTATGACAGATATATGAGGAGTGAATTCTCTACCAGGAGAGAAACAAACTCAGAAATTTTCAAGTCATTCTTGTTACCAAACTTTACAATGAATTTCAATTCTTCCTAAGAAAGATGTGTTCTTTGTATACTCATATATTTGGTCAGATTTAATCCCACTGGGTCTGTAGTAGCCAATTATTGCCTTCTGAAAATCTAAAATAGTTTCTTATAAGTATTTTTCAACTTCCTTAACTGCAGAGTTTCCTTTTCAAATGCTAGAATGTTCCCATCTTAGGATTGCCTATTTCTCTATCTTCAATGATAGTAATTCAAAATAAAAACTTATTTTTGGTCTAAAGTGTTTGACTAAAGAAGCAGAAATGTTCAGAAATGAGTATTTGCATCTGACATAACCCAATTATCAAAGGCCAATCTTTGTACCTTTGAGATAACTGCATTTATCCTTCACTTACATATTACTGTAAGCAAAATATATCAACACATGTTTGATCAGGAGATTGATAAATATTTACTGGGATAAGTCAGGGTAAATACTCTTTGAGTAAAACATTGGCTCAAAAACATGTATCTTGGAATAGTTCCAGATTTTGGAGAAAATTAATTTATCAGAGAATATTCACATTCTTAGGTATAGATTTTCATGAGGAGGAATTTAATGCATTCCAAGAGCTTTTGTCCCCTATTAAGACTTACATATTAGCATCAGTTTTCATGGGCCCTCCTCAACATACATAGGAAGGCAAACAGTTATGAGATCCTTATATCACTTAATAGTTACCCAATGAGGTTAGAGATGATTGTTCTCTTCTCAAAAAGGAGATTAATCCCTTTTACAGATAAAGAACCAGAATGACCAAAAAAAAAAAAACAAACAAAAAAAAACTCTATGTATGAGCAATGTTACACAGTCTTGGAGCTTTTTAAAACAGCAAGCTGTAATGACAACCCCCTTCAAAAAAAAAGTGTTAGATTTCTTATCTGCTCAGTTCACTTTGTTTAATGCTAAATTCCCACCACTTAATCCAAAATGATGTAGTTGCAGCTCTTTTTCTTTAGTGAAAAACCTTAATTGTTTCCAATTAGAAATTTATATATGTATACATATTAACATCTAAACTGTAATTTTCCTTTACTCTTTGCAACCTACTTCTCTACCAGCGTCATAATTCCTCCTGCTTCCTTTTAGTATGAAAAAGAAGACACTGGCGTCAGGTCCCTAGACCAGTGACTCATGTTTCTGAATGGACTCAGAGCCCTGCGCACTGTGGGAGACATAAGCCGACATGGTACCAAATACCTTGGGAAGAGTTGTTAACTATGAACAGGTAACAAGGACTACTTATATTTCACACAGGCATCCATTATATTATTATTAAAACACACTGGTACAAAGAACTTAAAAGTTTTAATTTATGCCCTAGCTTGACCCTTATTAATTTATAAATATGGGCATGTCACCTGTCTCTATGCTTCTGTTTCTTCATTTTTCAATTACAAACATGTATTCTGCCTGCACCCTGTAGACATCCAGCATACCTGGGCCCCTGTATCAACCTCTGGGCTGTTGTTAACTTAGGAGGAGATTATGTTCCTAGAAATACTTGGAAAATAATTAAGTCCTATAGGAATGCAAGTGAGATTGTTTCCCACAAGTCGCTGTGCTAGGTGCTATGATGGATACAAAGAATTCACAACCTAGCGAGGGAGATAATAAATGTATTGAGGGGGTGATACAAAATAATTAGCAGTACATGGGAACTAACAAGTCAGAGAGTGCCATGGTATACCACCTAAATATCAGTCCTAAATGTCTTATCAAAACAATGTATTATAAAGCACAAAGAGAAAGCTCTTGATTCTTACGTTCATCTTCTTTGTGATCTACTCTTTCATAAGTTATATATTGTCATTTCTACAATATAATGGCTGAATTCAGGCTTGAAGACAAAGGGTAAAGAATTTAGCTAGTATTTTCAGCTAACACATGCTAGTCAATGGTCCAATTCAGCAGTAGTCCATCTTTGTTTGTATAGCAATGTCTAGTTGCATAGTCACTAAAATATTTAATTGCATTTTGACTTACTGTTTTATACAAGGGGTAAAAAACATAAAGAGAAACTAAAATTAAGAAGTATTTGTCTCACATTCAATAAAATTGAAAAAAGACATTGTCACACATGCAAAAATATTTAAATTATAGCTTAGACATCTATAAAATAAACTATCTTAGAAAATTAAGATAACCAAATACTTAACTGTTAAATAAAAGAAAAGCATGGTTGGAAAATATTATCAAGATCATCATGTACTAAAGAGTGAAGTAGATATTTAAATTTTGCCATTTATAATATAATTGGTATGTTGGGAATTAAACATTTAATCCTGTTTTTTGACTTCTAGTACCATTGATTTTCCAACATGTTTTCAATAATGCATTGCATGTAAAAGTAGGAGAAAACTGATAGAAACATGTGGGAATTGGCAAGAGAAATACATTTATGGATGGGAAGATAAAAGCTGAGACTCAGAAAAGAACTAGAATTTGAACTTGTGAAGATGGGGAAGATGTGCTAGGTGAAGGGAATTACTTGATCAAAAGCCTTAAGGTAGAAAAATACAGGCATATATGAGAACCAGGTAGTCCCTGTTCCTGACAAGAGAAGGTGATGCTTTCTGGGGCAAATCAAAAATAGAAAATGATAGTTGAGAAGTTAGAAATAGTTTCAAAATGGCAAACAACTCATCCTATCTTTTTGCAACCATTCTTTTCATTCCTGCCTACATATGTATCTCTTCCCACAGCAAAGACATTGACCATCAAACACACGCCCTGATGTCCACGCCCAGATTTGAAATATAATCCTTAATCTGAGCAAGAGAAATTCAGAGGATTGAAGTCCAAAACACCGGGACCAGCATCAAGCTACTCTGGGTATTAATGCACAAACACTTGCAATTTGTAAAATAAGTAAATTGTGATCTTAATTTTGACCTTTGGAACTGGCTCCTGCAAGTTGGGTCTTAATTACGGTAACATGAATCTGTCTTACTCCACAGTCACTTTTTTGATCACTTTCCTACTATAACTTGACTAGTGCTCCATACCACTGGAAGAGTTAGAATAGAGTTGTGTTTGCCCCTTTATGCAGCTCAGCAGTTTAGATGCTGCCACATGAATCATGATGTTTATGGCACCTACTGCCTTTCTGTACTCAAGGATCTCTGACTATCACAGACCCTTAGATTCCCATAGCTTCTCTTTGCAAATTTGTTGACCCCTAATTTTCCTCACTTGCTTGGTTGCTGTGACCATGGCCTGGTCCTGAAGGAACCATGTTTTTTCTGTTCTGACCTTTTTCCTGTGGGTGATGACAGTTAATTGAGTCCAGTACTAGGTCTTACTGCCCTAAACTGCTACAATTAATAGGGTCATTTTCAGCCATGAACTAACAGATGATACATGTCTTCCTCCCTTTTTCTAACTTTCTGTATTTCATAAAATATAGTGAACACATTGTGTCTTTTTTCAAGGTTTCTTGATAAACTACTAAACTCTTGCTATTTATAGGAAAGGCACTAAAATTGTGGTATTCTTTTTAAAAAAAAGTTGTTGAGATGGGAACAAACGTACATATTTCTTCAGTAAAAGAATCAGAAGCTTGGGTTTTCAGATCACTGCCACTGGATGGCACATTGCTCTGTCAGTGACAGGACAGTTTCCGCACTTGTGTTTCCAAGGACAGTCCTTACTAAGAGTGTAGAAGTGGACATAATTGATTGCATGTGCTTTACAAGTACATGATCGTTCTGCAGGGAGTGAGGCTGAGTCAGTTGCTCAAATTCCTGAACCGACTCTATCTGAAGGACTGAGAGTAGGCACTAAGAGAGCAGCAAAGGGAATAAAAGATACTGCCTCCTTTCACAAACATTCAAGACCTGTGATTGGCAATCCTGGCTGAGGATCAAGATTAGCTTGGAAGTTTTTAAAAGCAACAGACGCCCAGGCTATAGCCCCAGAGTCTTAGGATAGAGGGAGAAATTGTGACCATAAGTCAGGGTTGAGATTCATTGCTCTATGGTCAAATTAGGGCATAAGCAAAGATTTATGTAATCAACATTCAAAGACAGGTTAATATTCACACCAGCCTGTAATTATTGGTTTTAACAAATACAAAACGTGGAAATTTAGGGAATTCTATTGTACAAATTGCCATTTATTGTTATTTATATCAGTTCAGAATTATCCAAATATTATGTAAGTTAATAAATTCCCAAAAAATGAATAAATTTTTAAAAACATCCATTTTTAAAATTAAAAATTTCAGGGCCTCCCACTGCACCTGAATTTTCAAGAAAAGACACTAGGAAGCTGAATTTTAACAAGGGTCCCAAGTGATTCTTATCATCAGGGAAGACTGGAAAACACTGATCCAGATACTGAAGATGTTGGACTTTGAATGGTCTGTGATATGAGGCTGGTGTGCACATGATAAGCACATCATGACCCATATAATCATGAGTGGCATATCTGAGTGTGAAGTTCTTCGTCACCTGTACTGAAGTAACCCAGATCCCTCACAGTCCTTTGATTATTCCCATTCCTACTTCGGGGACTTTGTACTTGCTCCTTCCCAGTCAGCAAACCTCTTTTCCTAACTCTTCAAGTGATTAAATTTATTCATCCTCTGCTACATTCTCAAAATAGTCTTCCAGGCTCTGCTCAGTTAAAACAGATTCCCTGCTAAAGTCTCTTTGAACGTTTTACTTTTCTTTGTAATAATCATTGCTTTTGTAGTTATCACAATCTTGTGATCATGTTTTAGTATCTGTCTCCTACACTAAACATTACGTTCCTTCGGGGTAGGGCATTACTCAGATGGTCACAGCTGTATCCCCAGTTTGCTGCCAAAGCCAGTCTCATTAAAAACCTTATAAGAATTTGTTGAGTATATGAATAAACAAATGCATACATCAACAAATGAAAACATAAATGAATAAAAGTGCTCAGTGGAAGCATGTAAAGATAGAGCAAGGTAGGAGGGACACATTTACTGAAATGATAGAGATGAACAAATGCAGAGGTGGAAGGTCACTCATGAACTTGCAAAGATTGTGCTGGGCCCCAAAGAAAACAGCAGGGAGACTGGCACTGCAGAGAGGAGCAGAAACACGCCAGGTGGGCAGCAGGCTCTGCAGATACCCTGGGGAAGTGAGACAGCATGTGTGTGCCTGAACAAGGAGCCAGCCAGCTTGAATTAAGCAGAGAGAACAATCAGGCTATGATGAAAGTGGAGGACACTTAGATAAAGAGTGACTCATATCAGTTTTGATTTGACGTAAGCAGAATCTCAGAGATCCTGCAGGGTTCAGAGAAGAAGAGAGATGATCAAAACATACCCTTTGTGTAGAGGATGACTCATACCCTTTGTGTAGAACTGAATGAAGGGACAGGACTAAGATATGTGAAACCAGCTATGTGGCTATGGCCATCAAATTGCAATGCAATTGGGAATCAAAATGTGTACTGTTTTATTTGGATACATCCTGCCTAGTGCCACAAGTCTGATGCACCTGGGTAGAAACATGATAATAGTTGTAAACTAGAGGAAGAGCAGGGGTCTAATGAAAGAATCAGTAAGGTCTGGAGTGACTTTCAGAAAGGAAGAGGGAATGAATCAATGAAGATATTAATTTGTACACCCCAAATCCTGCATGCTGCAGAAGAAGACGAAGTGTTACAAAGTCAGGGAAGTCTGAGAGTGGGAGAAAATAATGAATTTTGTTCTTAGCATGAAATCATAGTGTGACATTTAAGGAAGCTTGTCCTCTGTTCCTTGAGAATTACAGGACATGAAAGGGGACTGAGAATAAGAAAACCTCAGTTACCCGATGACTACAATCCAATCTCTGAAACATGAAGAGATACTCACAGCTATGGGGTGCCAGAGGGGATAGGAGGGAATCTCCTAACTGGTCTCCCTGCTCCTAATCTCCTGCTTTTCCATTTCATATTCATCTAGCAGCCAAAGTGTTCTTCATTCAGATATTAACTATGTCTGTCTCATGCCTAAAATCTTTAAGCAATTCCTTACAACATTCTGGATGAAGGACAGGTAGATTCACTAGTACAAAAGGTCCTTGAGAACGTATCTCCTGAACTTCTCTTCTTCATCTCTCTCCAAGAGCAAACTTGTACTTTTCACTCTAGTCACACCAGTAATGTTTTTATTTCCCTGAATGAGATATGTTCTTTCATGCTCCCCTACCACTGAAAGCGGTGTTCCCTCTAGCTATGTTATCTCTGTCAGCCTTTTGTTGCCTGGTGACTTTTATTCTGTCTTCAAAATTTCAATCATCATCCCCTTTAAGAAGTCTTCCCTGGAATCCCTCTGGATCTGTCTTATATGATCCAACAGTATAATCTATCTTGTCCTCAGCAGAGAATCTCAATTTTTGTGCTTACTTCATTCTAACTAAAATAATATCTTCTTGAAGGCAAGGGTGGTATCTTTCAAGCTTCCCTTTTCTATGCTTAGTACAATGCCTGACACATTATGGAAACTGACATACTCTTTGAAGAAAAAAAAAAAGGGAAAGATGAAAGAAGGGAGGAAAGAAGTAGAAAGGAAGGGAGTGGAGAGAGATCCAAGACGGCCGATTAGCAACAGCTCAGGAATGTAGCTCCCAGTGAAAGCACAGAGAACGAGTCGATGCCGCACTTTCCGACAAATTTTTGTTGCCCACAGACTGGGAGATTCCCAGGAGAGGAGCCACACGGGTCGCCAGCCGCACTTTCTGACAAATTTTTGTTGCCCACAGACCGGGAGATTCCCAGCAGAGGAGCCACATGGGTCGCCAGCGCGAATCTTTTGGCCAGCGTGGCGCTTCTCCGTGCGGAGTATACGGATGGACGGACGGGCTCAGCTGGTCCCATCCCTACAAGGAAAACAGCAATTGGAAGGACTGAGGACTAAGAGTTTCACAGCAAGCACAGTGAACCCAGGAAGGTCCGGCTCTGTGGGGAACAGGCATCCACCAAAGGAAAACTAAGAAACAGAAAAAACTTCGTCACTGGGTGGAGAGAGATCCAAGATGGCCGCATAGCAGCAGCTCAGGATGGCAGCTCCCAGTGAAAGTGCAGAGTGAGTGGATGCCGCAATTGTAGACGAATTTTTGATGCCCACAAACTGGGAGATTCCCGGAGAAGGAACCACATAGGTCGCCAGCATGACTCTTTTGGCCGGCGTGGCTGTTTTGCCGGTGCCCTGGCTTGGCGCTTCTCGGTGCGGAGCATACAGGACTGGGTGCCCTTTGAGTCGGGCTCCGCTGGTCCCATCCCCACAAGGAGAACAGCAGTTGGAAGTGCTGAGGACTGAGAGCAAGCACAGCTGAACCCGGGAAGCACAGAAAGCACAGCTGAACCCGGGAAGGCCCAGCTCTGTGGGGAAGGGGTGTGCGCCGAAGGAAAACTAAGAAACAGAAAAAACTTCATAACCAATAAGCGGGACATCCACTCAGAGACCCAATCTGAAAGTCGGCAATTACAAAGACGACAGATGGATAAATCCACAAAAATGGGAAGAAACCAGGGCAAAAAGGCTGAGAACACCCGAAATCAGAATGCCTCTCCTCCTACAGGGGATCACAGCTCCTTATCAGCAAGAGAACAAGGCCTGACAGAGGATGAGTGTGATGAACTCACAGAATCAGACTTCAGAAGGTGGATAATAAGAAACTTCTGTGAGCTAAAAGAACATGTTCTAACCCAATGCAAAGAAACTAAGAACCTTGAAAGAAGATTTAACGAAATGCTACCGAGAATGGACAACTTAGAGAAGAATATAAGTGAATTGATGGAGCTGAAAAATACAACACGAGAACTTCATGAAGCATGCACAAGTTTCAACAGCCGAATTGACCAAGCAGAAGAAAGGATATCAGAGGTCAAAGATCAACTCAATGAAATAAAACGAGAAGGCAAGATGACAGAAAAAAGGGTAAAAAGGAATGAACAAAGTCTCCAAGAAATATGAGACTATGTGAAAAGACCTAATCTACGTTTGATAGGTGTACCTGAGGTGACGAAGAGAATGAATCCAAGCTGGAAAATACTCTTCAGGATATTATCCAGGAAAACTTCCCCAACCTAGCAAGGCAGGCCAATATCCAAGTCCAGGAAATACAGAGAACACCACAAAGATATTCCTCAAGAAGAGCAACCCCAAGACACATAATCGTCAGATTCACCAGGGTTGAAATGCAGGAGAAAATGCTAAGGGCAGCCAGAGAGAAGGGTCGGGTTACCCACAAAGGGAAGCCCATCAGACTCACAGCAGATCTCTCAGCAGAAACCCTACAAGCCAGAAGAGAGTGGGGGCAAACATTCAACATCCTTAAAGAAAAGAACTTTCAACCTAGAATTTCATATCCGGCCAAACTAAGCTTCATAAGTGAAGGAAAAATAAAATTTTTTGTGAACAAACAAGTACTCAGAGATTACATCACCACCAGGCCTGCTTTACAAGAGCTTCTGAAAGAAGCACTACACAT
>PVKP010028876.1:0-29632 GCA_004027715.1 Plecturocebus donacophilus | reverse complement strand
GGTCTCACTCTGTCATCCAGGCTGATGTGTGATTTCAGCTCACTGCAACCTCCACCTCCCAGGCTCAAGCGATCCTCCCACCCCAGCTTTTCAAGTAGCTGGGACTACAGACATGTGCCATCACACCTAGCTAGTTTTTGTACTTTTGGCAGAGATGGGGTTTTGCCATGTTGCCCAGGCTGGTCTCCGATTCCTGAGCTCAAGCAATCTGCCCACCTCGGTCTCCCAAAGTACTAGGATTACAGGTGTGAGCCACCGTACCTGGCCAGGTTTGAATTCTGGCCCAGTTGCTTAACAGCTGAATAAGTTTGAGCAATTTGATTATACTCCCTGGGCCTCAGGGAGGTCCCTCATGGGTATAATAATAATGGCACCTTTCTCATAAGAATGCTGTGAGAATAAATAACATCATGCATAGAAGTATTTAGATCAGTGCCTGGCACACAATAAACACTTAATACATCTTAGCTACGCTGATCAACTTTTGTTCTTTCTTCAGATATCAGCTCAGTCATCTGACCTTCCTTGGGGAAATACCCATTACCCTCCTGAACTCTTGTCATCTGCCAGTTGGCTGAAAGCTCCAGAGGTGACAAGACATATCACATCTTGAATGTGTTTCCTCATTTATAATTTATTTGGGCAGCAAATGTTTGTTGAGCACTTACTCTGTGCCAGGCTCTATGTTTGGGTCATCCTTACCAAATGCACATAGCCACAGCCACTCAGATACAAACATGCACATACAAATGACAGTGAATGGCAAGGAGGACAGGCTGCTCAACTAGACCCACACTCATCTATGAGTCACTTACCTGTATCCCTGCTGCTCTCACAGCCTCGATTTCCTCTCTCTATGTCCTGTATCAGTGGTGTCCTGGGGACAGAAGATCAGCTTTCATGAATAAGGGGCACTGGGTTTCAGTTTCCCAGTGAAAGGGTGGATAGGTCTGTTAGCAATAACTAGCCCCTGCTTTCCCCCAATAGCTGTCAGGCCTTCTCCACTCAGGCCACATGTGACTCTCACCCCTCACCACTTCCCACCTGCTGCCCTGGGACCTGTTAGCTGCGGTGGTGGCTGTCACACAGGCCTGGGTGCTAGGGTCCCAGCCACAGTAGGGGTCCCGGGCCAAGATGCAGTCATAGCAGGATCGGTAGCGGAAGCAGCTGGAGAGTGGTAGTTGGATGACTCCGTTAGGAGCCCCCACGTAGAGGCTGTGCTGCGAGCCAGATAGGACAGTTGATTGGCCACGCCCCCTACTCATACTTACAGACCCGAAGCCTCTGCCCAACCTTCCCACTCCCTCCTCCTGTTTCAGCAAGGCTATATTAAGGGTCACAGAGAGGGGCTACCTGCAACAGAGAGATGACTAGATTTTCCACAGACTGGGGCTCCCTGAACACTTGTGTCTCCTCAATAATGTGCATCCCAGAGCCCAGGACTATGGCCTTGTGGATCCAGCCATCAGCTGGCATGGAAAGAGCAGAGAGTGAGACCGAAACAGTGGGATCTGCTCGCATCACCCTGTAAGAGGCCTAATCGGAACAGCTCAGAAGTCATGAGGTCCAGAACAAGGATTCAGCCAGGACACTGGGACCTCCTGACTAGTCATAGCAGGAATGAATGGATTCAGAAGCATTAGTGATCAGGGCCAACAGGGATCAGGGATTGGGATCAGAAGCACCTGTGCCCAGAAAGAGTAGGTCATAGGAGGGTCCAGCAGGTGTGGTGACAGGCGTCCCTGTAAGGTGTGTGTAGCGTATGTTGCGCTTCAGCAGCAGGGGCCGTCCACGTGTGGGCACAATGGGCCGAGCCATCAGTGGGTGCAACTTTACGAAGTCCAGGACCAGGGACGGCAAGTCTTGGGATGAGTTGTAGCCTTGGTTGCGCAAGGAATCTGTGATGCACTGGGGTGGGGGACGGGGTGATGAACCTTGGGACTCTACCACCTGCCTGCCCTCTCCACAAGCCCAGACCCTCTGGCCCTTCCCTGGGCTCTGTCTACTCAGCACCGGACCCAGGCCTGGACACTCACCGAGCCAGGCCGGGGCTCAGGCACCCCACCCTCATAGCGACCCCAACGCCGGGAACCATCCTGGTATTCCATATAGGGCCCTGCAAAGACAGCCTGCATCTCGGCCAGGTCATAGCGGCAAATGGCTGAGGCCTCCAGGGTCTTCCTAGGAATGGGACATAAGGCAGGGGGGCAAATTACATGGAGTCAAGCTGGCCCCCTGACCCATGCTCAGCCTGAAGCTTGCTGTTACCCCAGCCAACCCCAACTGTAGTCCCAAGGGCCTCTCCTGTGAGTCAGTGGAACATTGTATTCATTCTCTGGTTGTAGCCTAGCTTGATGTGCTTAAAATTCTCACTTTGCAGCTGGACCTCCCCACAGTGGATCCTCTCTCATCCTCAGTGACCTCTGCTCCAGCCCCTGTGCTGTCCCCAGTTCCCTGCCTCCCCATGGTCCCTGCACTGACCACTGTGTGCTCAGCGTGAAGATTGCATAGAAGTGTGTACGGCTTGAGGTATCGGCATCCATGCTGCAGACCCCACGCAGCGTCTCATACAGTGGAATGTGGCAGATGAGACGGGCTTTCAGGAAGGATGTCCACTTTTTCTGCAGGATCTTCTTCCCTCCCACGTCTCCCTGGGGAGGTAGAGGCATGGGATAAGGGGCTAGGGTCAGAGGTCCAGCCTCCAGACCCATGCCCCAACGTCAGCCCTATCCACCTTGCAGACGCGAGCCACACGGGCCACACGGTGGCTGTTGCGGCTCTGAGGGAAGCTGCCAGAGCCCTCCTCGGTGGCACGCTCCGTGAAGAAGTAGTAAACCTTGTCATCGTCACCCACTGCACTGGCCTTGCTCTCCCGCACGAGGACGGAGAACACAAACTCAGCATCTGTGGGTCAGGCAGTTTGAGAGGCTTTTGAGACAGGCTAGGGACCCCTTTTCCCCACTCCGTCCCACACGAGGATGGAGAACACAAACAGCATCTGTGGGTCAGGCAGTTTGAGAGGCTTTTTTTGTTTGCTTTTTGTTTTTTTGACTCAGAGTCTCCCACTGTCGCCCAGGCTGTAGTGCAGTCGTGTGATCTTGGCTCACTACAATCTCTGCCTCCTGGGTTCAAGCAATTCTCCTGCCTCAGCCTCCCGAATAACTGGGACTACAGGTATGCACCACTACACCCAGCTAATTTTTTTGTATTTTTAGTAGAGACGGGGTTTCACCACGTTGGCCAGGATGGTCTCAATCTCCTGACCTCATGATTCGCCCACCTTGGCCTTCCAAAGTGCTGAGATTACAGGTGTGAGTCACCATGCCCGGCCTTGAGAGGCTTTTGAGACAGGCTGGGGACCCCTTTCCCCCATGCTGAGGCTGACCCCACCCTTGACAACACACAAGAATGGAATGGATAGGCTCACCTGGGGATTCAGGGGTGGATAGTCAGCTGCCCAAGGAAGTAAACATGAAGAAATAGTCTCCTACCCCCCGCCACCCTGTGCCCCATCCTCCTAACCATTGAGCCAGTGCATTGGCGTCTCCTCAGTTCTCAGGGAGTGTGGGTGTCGGCTCCGGCGGATGTCGGGAATGCTCCGGAATTCGTACCGAGTGGCTGTGTAGAGGCCTCCATCTGGGGTGGGGACATTCCAGGATGAGAGACGTGTCATAAACAACGGGACACGTGACATATACATGGTGGCAAGTTCTAGAGATGAGATCCACATCCTAAAAACCCCATGCTTGTGCCAGGGAAGAGGGCCCGCTCACCAATGATGAGGCCTGTGAAGCCGCGGGCTGGGTCATAAGGACACTTCTCCTTCCCCTCCTCGAAGCTGGTTGGCAAGGTGAAGGCCTCAGCATCCTAGGGAACAAGGGACCAGCAGTAAGTGGTTCAGAGGACAGGCAGAGACAGTGACTCAGAATCACATCAGTCTGGGGTCAGGGATCAGCGGTCAGGGCTAGGAGCAGGTTGTATGGCAGATACACCTGACAGCGATAACTTAAGGATCCCCTGAGAACGAACTTATGGCCTAAAAACAATGTGTGTCTGGAGTTCCAAATCTGGGAGTGGCCAGAGATTCATTCCTTGTCTCTGAAGAACATCTGTCGGGGACACATGCTGTACGGGGGACCAAGGCCCTTTGTTTTGGGTTAAATGAAGTCTGCCAGGTGGAGGTGATTAGGGAGAGGATGCTAAGTGAAAATGCTTTATAAACTGCATGCTTTCGATAAAGGGGAGTGGTTTTCCAGTGCGGCCTGCTGCCACTGGACTGACTTGTATGTAAGTTCCCTTAATAAACCATACATCTCGGCTGTGGCTCACGCCTGTAATCCCAGCACTTTGGGAGGCCAAGGTGGGTGGATCATCTGAGGTCAGGAGTTTGAGACCAGCCTAGCCAACATGGCGAAACCCTGTCTCTAATAAAAATACAAAAATCAGCTGGGCATGGTGGTGTGTGCCTATAATCCCAGCTACTCAGGAGGCTGAGGCAGGAGAATTGTTTGAACCCAGGAGGTGGAGCACTCCAGCCTGGGTGACAGAGCAAGACTCCATCTCAAAACAAACAACAACAACAATACATCTCTCTCGCTGGTTCTGAGTCTCTTCTGTGGCATCTCGAACATGATGCCATCCCTATTGAGGTCAACAGGGATCTGGCACAGCACAGGTATACTCACGATGGCTGCACAGAGGGGCTGGAAGGCGTGAGTCCCACATGCATAGAGGTGGGTGGAATTGAGCCGCTGCAGGAACCGCACATGGTTAAAGCACTCCGTCTGTGGGATGAGGTGGGGGAGGGCTGTGAGCCCCCTGCCGGACTAGAGGCCTCCTCCATTAGTCTAGCTTTGTAGTTTGGCTCTTGCCCTCACCCGCAGGACAAACAGTTCTTTCTAAGATACCTGTGATCCTTTTCACTGCTCTGGAATATTTCCTGGAACTCACTGTCCTTGGCCTCCCAGTAACATGACCCTATTTTTCTCTTCTGTCCCTCAGATTATCTGACACCACTCTGCCAATATATCCTGTGTCTCTTGCAGTTCTCTCCATCCCTGGATCAAGAGCCCCCAGGGATTCCACCACCCCGAGGTGCTTCTCCTCTCCCATCCTGCTCCTTCTCAGCAACTCTTTCTAATCTTGGAACTCCTGCCCTCCCTGTTGGGGTGATACAACCAAATCTATCCCTAGGTGCCAGCTCGCTCTCCACCTGATATCCCAGAGATGCTTCAAACTCATCTTGTCAGGAACCAAGCTCATCCTCCTCTGTAACCTACATCTATCCTAAACCTGTTTACCTGGTCTTCCTACCTCACTTCATCCTACGACTCAACCTAGAAGCCAGGAATCATTCTTGCTGCTTCCTACGTCCTCACCTCCACATTCAGTCCCTCTCCACAATTAATTCATTGTCCTAAACGTCTCTTGGTCCACTTTGGCTCCACCACAGGCACCCAGTCCTAATTACCATAACCTCTTCCTCAGACAACTGCAGTTGCTACCTGGCAGCTCCTCCCAACCTTCTCTTTTATAAGAATGACTTTCGTAAAACTTATTTATTCAGTCAATGATGAATACCTGTAAACAGTATAAAACTTAGAAAGTACAAAGGGGTATGTTATAAACAGGGAGTCTCCCATTTATCCCTGTCTCTAAGGTTGCCTGCAAAGAAGACTGCTGTTACTATTGTCTGAAGTTTCCTTCCAGAAATATTCTACCAAACAACACACTTTTGCTGCTCTCCAACCACTTTCCAAGAGATAGTCTAAAAATGTAAACCTAGCCAGGTGCAGTAGCTCACACCTGTAATCCCAGCACTTTGGGAGGCTGATGTGGGAGGATCATTGGAGCCCTGGAGCCCAGGACCAGCCTGGAAAACACAGCAAGACCTCATCTCTATGTGGTGGCAGGCGCCTGTAGTCTTAACTACTTGGGAGGCTTAGGTATGAGAATTGTTTGAGCCCAGGAGGTCGAGGCTGCAGTGAACTATGATTGTTGCACTGCACTCCAGCCTGGGCAACCGAGTGAGACCATGTCTGAAAAAAAAAAAAATAAAGGGGATCACACCGCTGTATCGGCTCGTCAGTGACGTTAACACAGAGCCCCACATGCTCCTAGCCCTGTGTGACAGGGCTCTGCCCCTTCCTCTGGCCTCACTCGCGCTACTCCAGCCACGCTGGTCTTTTCTGCCTGTCAAATGCCTTCAGCTGCCACCCTCTTGACTTCTTTGCCTTGTTAATGATTCCTCCTCTTGCCTGTCACCCAAGGTTTAGGTCCATACAGGCCTCTTGGTGTCTCCTCCTGCTCCCTCACCTGGCATCTGTCCCTCCTCTCCACAAGCCTGCTCAGGCCCCTTCCTCTGACCCAAATAATGCCCCCAACCTCCTCACTGCTTTTCCTGCCTCCAGACTCACATATTTTAATCCATCTAGAGCCTGGGGCCCGATAAATATTCCTATAGTGATGTTTCTCCAAGATGTTTACGTTTTTTAAAGGGGAGTAGAGAGGAATTCTCAAATAACTTTGGAAAGCACAGGTGAAACCTGTCTTTACTGGGGTTACTTCCTAGAGCCTGACGGATGTTGCTATGTATTGTGGGACTGGGCATGCAGCATTTCCCAAACTCATTTCACATTTAAATCCCTCCTTTGAAAATTAATGTTCCTCATAACATGCTTTGGGAATTGTTCTTTTTTTTTTGTATTTTTAGTAGAGACGGGGTTTCACTATGTTGGCCAGGCTGGTGTCGAACTGACCTCATGATCTGCCCACCTTGGCCTCCCAAAGTGCTGGGATTACAGGCGTGAACCACCGCACCCGGCAGCTTTGGGAACTGTTCTATAAAGCCTTGCTATCCAAAGTGTGATCTGGGGACCAGCAGCATCAACTTCACTTGGGGGCTTGTTAGGATTGCAGACTCTTGGGCCCTTCCCCAGACCTACTGAGATAGCATCTGCATTTATAATACACCTGGGTGATACATTAACGTTTGAGAGCTTCTAAAGTATCAAATTGTGAGGGTGTTCGCTGTCACAAAATAAAATCCAAACTCCCAGCTGGGCATATGTGGCCTTCCGGGACCTGGTTCCGCCTGCCTCCCCAGCCCCGTTTTCTACCCATGCTGCACCAAGAGGCAGCCTTTGATGGAATCTCTTGGAGAAGGCTTTTTAAACGCAGCTGTCCCAACACTATCCCCCACCCTCTGAATCAAAGTCCTTGGCCCAGTGGACCATGGGAATTTTGTTGTTGTTGTTTTGTTTTTTTGAGATGGAGTTTCACTCTTGTTGCCCAGGCTGGAGTGCAATGGCACAATCTCGGCTCACAGCAACCTCTACCTCATGAGTTCAAACAACTGTCCTGCCTCAGTCTCCCAAGCAGCTGGGATTACAGGCATGTGCCACCATGCCTGGCTAATTTTGTATTTTCAGTAGAGGCAGGGTTTCTCTATGTTGGTCAGGCTGGTCTTGAACTCTTGACCTCAGGTCATCCGCCCACCTCGGTCTCCCAATAGTGCTGAGATTACAGGCCTGAGCCACCAAGCCCAACCGGGAATTTTTTTAAAATTTTTTATTAGAGATGTTGTCTCATTATATTGCCCAGGCTGGTCTCAAATTCTTGGGCTCAAGTGATCCTCCTGCCTTGACCTCCCAAAGTGTTGAGATTACAAGTGTGACCCACCATGGCCAGCCCAGGACTGTTTATTTTTTAGAAGCTCTCCAGATGGAGCCAGACACGGGACTCCTACAGACACTCTATTCTTTAGCTGGAAAGGCTGACACTTCACTAATGCCACTCCATGGACTACTGGGTACTTGAACTATTCCTTGACCAAAGCCTCATTTTTCTCATCTGCAAAATGGAGGACAATGCTATTTCATAGGGTTATTTTAGAATTAACTGAGATAATAGCTAAATCAGCACTTGCTCTAGATGGTTCCTGACTTCACAGTGGCTCAATTTACTATGATGGCTTTATTGAGAAGTAACTCCATCATAACTAAGCATCTGTAGAGGTTACTTATTGTTTTTTGTTGGTTTGCTTTTTCTTTTTGCGACAAGGTTTTGCTCTATTGTTCAAGCTGGAATGTAGTGACTTGATTATAGCTCATGCAGCCTCAACCTCCCATGCCCAAGTGATACTCCCACTCAGCCTCCCAAGTAGCTGGGACGACAGGGGCACGCCACCATACCTGGCTAATTTTTGTATTTTTTTGTAGATAGGTCTTGCTATGTTGCCAGGGCTGGTCTTGAACTCTTGGACTCAAGCTATCCTCCTACCCTCAGCCTCCCAAAGTGTTGGGATTACAGATGTGAGCCATCGTGTCCAGCCTACTTACTGCTATCATGATTATTTGGGATCCCAGGGGAGATTAAGATGCCACTGCAGGACAAGCTAGTAGGCCACCAGATGTTTGAATTAGAAGTACTGTGCCCAGTACTTCTAGATGCTGGGTGCAATGGCTTACATCTGTAATCCCATCACTTCGGGAGGCCAAGGTAGGAGGATTGCTTGAGGCCAGGAGTTCAAGACCAGCCTGGGTAACATAGCAGACCCTGTCTCTACAAACAATTAAAAACGTAGCTGGGTGTGGCATGTGCCTATGGTCCTAGTTACTCAGGAGGCTGAGGTGGAAGGATCCCCTGAGCCTGGCAGTTCAAGGCCACAGTGAGCTATGATCATGTCACTGTACTCCAATCTGGATGACAGAGTGAGGCCCCATCTCAAAAAAAAAAAAATGCTGTGCTCATGGCTTGCCACTCTGGCAATCCTTACAAGGTTTATTGTGGTTGCAGAGATTGACTGGCAGGTCTGTACTTACCTATCATTGTCCCCAACAACCGTGGCATCCCTGATTGAGGAAGAAGAGGAGGAAAGGAGCTGGGGACAGGGCAGATCACATACCTGGTTGTTTTTCCCTTTTTGATGACATTTGCTTTGCATCTCTGGGGAGGCTTCCCAGTGGATCTAGTGGGGGCAAAGGGAATAGGCTGATGCATTGACCTCAATATCTATAACTCATAGGACCAGGCAATAGGACCCCACAGAGCTGGGGAAATTGGGGTGAGGATCGATTTCAGGAGGAACATTGAATGCAAGGGACACCCGGGCTTGGAAGGGAAGTGCTATCTGACCGGGGGGCTATGGAAGCTAGCAGGGTTTCGGGAAGTTGAGATCCCAGGGAACTGGATAAGGATGGAGAGCCTCTGGGGTGGTCCAGGTTCCAGGGGCTGACCTCTTTGTGAGCCCCATCTCCTATGTTATTGGCACTAAGAGAGTACAGGGCGCCTCGGGCTCCCACCAGCAGCCTTGCTGAGGCCTCCTCCAGCAGCAGTGTTGAGTAGTTCTGGGCTTTGCCCTTGAAGTGTTGGATCCCAGAGAGCTCTAGGGAGAGCAGGAGTAGTGAGCCTAGTTCTGGGGGTGCCTCCCCACCCCTAGCCCTGGCTCCCACTGCCTTTCGAGGTTGAGGGTCTAACCTTCATAGGGTATGGTCATCCGAGGGGTGGCATCTAGTTCTCTGGATGGTCTCCGCAGTGAGGGTCCTGGGACTGCAGTTGCTGCAAGGAAGCTCAGGAGGAGGGGCCAGAGCCTCCCCGACATCTTCCTGGGGAGGCCCCGACTAACAAGACCCCCAAAGGGAGCCAGAGTCACAGGTTGTGGGGGTGGGGAATGGGAAGCACAGTCACAGGGGTCAAAGTCCAAGGAAGTCACTTGGAAGGTCAGGGGTCATAAGGCCATGGGGGTCAAGGAATCATGGGGCCAAGGGGGGTCCTGGAATCGGGGGGACATGGAGTCGCAGGGTTGTGTGGCCATGGAATCCCAGCTAAGAGATCAGGCGGAGGGAGGGACCGCATGCCTTTCTGCATCAAATGCAAACTCCATGGTGAGAAGGAGTTGTGAAGTTATAGAGGGGTTGCAGGTTACTGATGGGGTCACCCTGCCCCCGACAGTAGAGCTAGTCCTGGTTTTCTGAGGTCCGTTTTCTAAAGAAAAAACGGGGAAGAAAAAGGCTCTTTGATCTGTATGTGGGTGGAAGATGGATGGCGTTACCCAGACTTCAGGGGGCATTGAGGGAAGGAGGCCCAGCATCCATAGAACTCCCACGCCAGGATCAACTCACAACGATTCTATCTATCCCTTTGCTCTGATGCAGGAGGCTGGGGTGAAATTACCTTCTTTATAAGACCCTAGATGCCCCACAACTCCAAACCCAAGGTAATGGCCCTTTTCTGGCCAACCCAGAAGCTCCACCAGGCCCTCATGTCAGAGCTGGGGCTCTCGGAGAGAATGCCTGCTTCTCCCAGCAACGAGATGCAACTCCGTCAGCAGCTGCCCCTGCTGCCTGCGGGGGTGCCTTACGCAGGAAGGCCTGACCAGAGAGGCTTAATGGGCCTTTGTTTATTTTGTCCTGCTTTCCCTTTGTTTTTTCTTTTCCCTGGCCTGAGAGGTCCCTCTGGAATTTCTCTTTAATTATAACATCTCCTTGGTATTCCTCTCCAATGGGGTACATATCTCTGCCCATGCCAGTCTGTACTGCACCCTCTGGGTAGGCATCCACACGTGTCCCTACCTGCAAGTAGACACTACAGGCATCGGGGTGGGTCCCTGGGGTCCCCCTGGTTGCACAGGTGTAATGTCTGTGCAGGAGGCTGTAGTGTGCAAGTCCAGTGAACTGAGACACAAGCAACATGAAGAAGGTAAATGACAGGATCCCTGAGCTCTTGGCTTCTCCCCTGACACATCTTGGACCCTCCCTCAAGCCAGCCAGTTGGGGATGGGATGGGGTGGGTGGCAGGCCTCTCCCAACCTCTGTAACAGGCCCCTTAATCACCAAGGGGGCCCTTGAAGGGTTCCTGGGCTGGTCGAGGTGCGGAGAGACCCAACCCATTCCATCTCATAGTCACCCACAGGCAGGGCCAGAGGGTGACACTGGTGCCTCCTCTCCCAGGTCAAATATTAACTATCTGGCCTTG
The DNA here is from genome assembly GCA_004027715.1 of Plecturocebus donacophilus. Classification (NCBI taxonomy): domain Eukaryota; kingdom Metazoa; phylum Chordata; class Mammalia; order Primates; family Pitheciidae; genus Plecturocebus; species Plecturocebus donacophilus. Next base: position 18,658 of record PVKP010028876.1, on the reverse strand, counting down.
GAAAGAGGGGAGGAATCAGGAACTGGCCAGAGGGATAACAGGAGCATTTACTCAAGAGGTAAAGGTCAGCACTGCAGGGGCAGAGCCCCGAGGGGGAGAAGGGGAGAGTTGAATATGAAAGGGAGAGAAGAGGGTTCCCTGACCCTGGAAGGGCACAGGCTTCCTGTTTGGGAGCCGGAGCAGCAGAGAGCTCCAGGCAAGTTGCCCATGCCCCACCCCTCCCCATGGAGGCACACCTATTTACCTTTAGGACCTCCTATTTGCTCAGTGCAAAAGGCGTATGTAGGGGGAGCACTATGGCTAGGAGGAACACACCCCAGGGTAGAGGAGCCACTCAGTGTGGTGCAGGTCACACACAGTTTAAGAGTCACGTGGGTCCAGAGGAAGGTGATGTACATGCACATGGGTGCACACACACACACATTCGCAAGGAGGTCTGTGAACGCATGGATTCACAGAGGTCATTCACACATACACTCACAGGGAGGTCTGTGCACACATATGCTCACACAGAGGGCCACAGCCACAGTTAGTCATACATATTCAATGGAAAGTTTAATTTACATGCCCATCCATTCAGCAGGTCACACAGCCTCAGAGGCTGAGGAGAGATAAACCCACACTTGTGGGTTTCTGTGAAGGACTGTGCACGTATCCAACAAGAGGGTCCTACACATGTATGTGTAGGGACATGCACACAAACCCATTGATACAGTGGGTCATGTTCACAGAAGGGTCAAGTACATGTGTGTTCACACAGTCTTTTAACACACAACGACATCCACGCAGAGACAAACACACATGCATACTGGGTCCAGTTTTTGCCGTAGGCTTGGAGCCTGCTAGTGTCCACTGGGGTGAGATGCAGAGCAGAACCCTGCCTCCCTTCCTGAAGTCCCAGTTCTAAGGCCCAATTTCGTGTGTGTGTGTGTGTGTGTGTGTGTGTGTGTGTGTGTGTGTGGTGATGGGGGAGGCTTCCAACCTTGGATGGGCAGATGGGATGGGTGCATGGGTCAAGGCCACTCTACAAGGGAGGGAACCGGAAACTAACCCAGGCACGAGGAGGCCCCTAGCTTTAGCAAAGGAAAGATGGAATGGAATGCATAACTTAGTACTCCTCCACCCCGATGTATACTGCAGTTCTAGAGGTGGGAGATGGGCTGGAGCTCTCAGCCCCCATTTAACCTGTTGGAGGGGGCGGGGCTGGGGGCGGGGCGGAACATAACACCCCTCTTCAGTGGCGAAGCGGGTTTAAGGTCTTCATTCCACGCCCCACACTCCACCCCAAGTTCCACAGTTCAGGATCTTCCCCTGAGCCAGCCCCCTGAACTCGGATGACCTTTACTCTATTCGATCCTGGGGTGGAGGGAATTGGGAGGAGAGACCCTTCAAACAGTATCAATGGAGGATCAGCAGGCTCTCGACCTTCATCCCAGATGTCCACCTGCCTAGTGTAGGCGGTATCTTCCTCTGCCTAGTAGGATGGCGGTCTCTCCAGGCTTGAGAGAGCCCCTCCCCCGGCATCCCCTCCCTCCAATATCCTGGACAGTACGTGGTCTTCTCCCTTCGTCAGGTCTAACCTCAGTCTCTACTGCTGCAGCTCGAGGACAAGCTCTCCTTCGATCCCGCCGGACACCGAGAGACGTGACCCAGATCCTGGGGAACACTGTTCGCCATGCGGCCCCCTCCCCGCGCCGGTCCCCGACCCCGTGGTGGCCGGTCTGCACCCCGCGCAGCCCGAGGCCAGGCCCGCTCCCCTCTAGAGCCTTCATGCAGGACCGGGGGACTTGGCGGTGAGAAAGGCCTGGCCCAGCTTGGAGGGTAGAATGGACGTGGGGAAGGCCTTGCCCGACCCCCGGCCCGCAGCCCCCGGCTTATGCCAGGCCGCCGCCCGCACTCTCCGCCCTGCTCACCTTCGCGCTCGGATCCGGGGCCATAGAGACAGCGACGCGCGGCTCCGCGGCCCCACAGCACCAGCCGCGAGAGGAAGGGGCCGCGGCCAGAGGCGGGGCGGGGGGTGGAGGCGGAGCCGGGGGTGGGGCGGGGTCCTGGAAGGCGGGGCCGACTGGGTGGGGTGCGGGGAAGGTCGCTGCTCTCTTCTTTGCGCCCCCTACTCTAGCACAATAGAGACGGTTTGAGGCGAGGCTCACACACAGCCTTCGGTCATCGGGCGACCCACCCTGCGTCTAGGCGCTGCGGCCCTGATAATCGCCCCCTGATGGTGGCCTCTCCACCCCGTGCACCCTCCACATGCTCATAGACGCGCACCATCCCCTGTAACCCTAGGACCCCTCCGACTTGCCTACTGCTGGGGACGTTGTGGCGTTGGCGGACCTTCTCGGAGGGCCTTCTGGCCTGTCCTCTAACCTGGACCTCACTCCCTGCGCTCTTGCCACCTCCTTCTGCTCTTGGCCTAGAGCATGGAGGGAAGGCTGATGTAGGTGGAGACTGGGCGTTGGGGGAAGCTCTGACACAAGGCAGGGGCTTGATTCCCAGGTTCAGGGGCTTTCCGCTTGAGGTGTGTGTGGAGGAGATGGGGTCAGGCCTGAAGGGGTTGAAGTGACAGCTTGACCTGAAAGGCACACAGAAAATGCTTTTTCTGGATAAATGAGCCACAAGCATTTTTGTACCTGTTCACTCACCAAATCTTAACCCTAACCCAGGCTCACCTCAGGGACTGGGTCATTCAAACACCTGCCTTCCTCCAGCTCAACCTGGGCACCACTCTTTTTTTTTTTGAGACGGAGTTTCGCTCTTGTTACCCAGGCTGGAGTGCAATGGCGCGATCTCTGCTCACTGCAACCTCCACCTCCTGGGTTCAAGCAATTCTCCTGCCTCAGCCTCCCGAGTAGTTGGGACTACAGGCGTGCGCCACCACGCCCAGCTAATTTTTGTATTTTTAGCAGAGACAGGGTTTCACCATGTTGACCAGGATGGTCTCGATCTCTTGACCCTGTGATCCACCCGCCTTGGCCTCCGAAAGTGCTGGGATTATAGGCATGAGCCACTGCACCCGGCCCGGGCACCATTCTTATCCAGAACTTACAGTGCACCCTTCTAAGCAATCGAATACCCTGTCCTTCCCAGATTCAATCACCTTACCCAGCAGCCATCTAGGAAACCCCTCACAATCAACTCCCCAACTCCTTTAACTCGACTAGGATGGTCCTTCTGTGCAAACTTGAGTCCTGCCTCCTTTCACAGGTCACAACCTATTTGAAATTAGCTCCCATAGTTCAAACAAAACCTGTGTTCAGGCCCTGACCCAGCCTGGTCCTTCCTCCTCCATCCATGACAGTATTAATGTGGGCCCAAGAGATGGACCAAAATGATAAAGGCCACAGGAACGTATGTGACTGACTCTTGCATGTGTCTAGGAGTCAGAACAGGATTCAAGTGGCACATTTAACCAAAGGAAGCTTGTGAAAGACACTTCATCCTTCTTTCTGGATTCCCCAAAGCTCACAGTTTGGCACTGAATCATATACAATCTCGTAGTTTGGATGGCTGTGAATGCAGACTGCTAGACAGCAGGGCCCACATCACAGTTCCACCTCCCCCAACACTCTGCAAATAGGATGTGTGTGGCAGGGAGAGGGAAGGTAGCTGGGAGAAACACAATCACAAGTGCATATATACTTTTACAAAGAATATCCTGCTTCATTATTTTATTTGTACCCTTACCCCATCCTGAGGAATTAATAGCCCTATTTTATGGATGGGGAAACAGGCTCTAAGACATTAAGTAACTTGCCTTGAAATTCATTCTTGTGTTTACAGAGAGGACAATCAAGACGGGAAAAGTCTGGGAAGGAGGAAGCAGGTTAAGCCTGAAGGGGAAATACCACCGGCAAAGACAGTAATGTTCAAGCTTATGCACAGGCTTGTGTTGGGGCACTAGGGAAGAGGCATGGAAGAGGGTGGTGAGTTTGATTTGATGAAATGGGAGGGTTCCAAGTGGGAAATAAAAGGGAAAAGTGAGCTAGTAGTTTGAAAAAGACCACAGAAGAAAATCCTGAGAGTTGATGGATTGAGTAAGGAAGTCTGAGCTGGGAAGACCGGTAAAGGCAGGGCCAAGAAAGAGGAATCTGGAGTTCTCATCAGAAAGTGGGTTGGTGGTAACAGCGGAGGCAGGATAGGAAGACTGCTAGCCCCTCAGTACCAGATAGAAGCAATTAAACTGGAGGGGCCCAGGTGATCTGCCCGCCTCAGTCTCCCAAAGTGCTGGGATTACAGGTGCCTTTCTTGACTCCAGCCTAGAGAATGGTTAGCACAGCTTCCCAAATGTTCACAGAACCTGTCGTGCTGACTTCAGATACCTCTGGAGGTGGGAAGCAAGCCAATGTGGTAGGTTCAGTATCTCACTCACTTTATGAGCCAAACTTTGCTCCTCTGAGGTGCTGATGGCAAACTCAGACATTGTTAAATGAGCAAAATGTGTGATTTCAACTATCACTGGGCAGTTACTACAGTACTTTTGATACCAGACCACAATCCATTTCCTTCTGCTATCCTCCCAGTGAAATCTCTGAACCTAACGAGAGTATCAGTTGTAAAGGCAATTAATGGAGCTGTCTATAGGAAGCCCTTTTGATTGATAGTACATTTCTCTGCAAATTCAGCTGATAAAATATGAACAGGGGAAAACCGACAGTGGAAATCAAATAAAGAAATTAACCCTAACCCAGCCATAAATTTACACCCTGGGACACAGGCAGGTCATTCTTTGAACAGGCCGTTACTCATCCATAAAGGCACTACCCTGGCTGCTTCACAGGGTGGCTGTGAGAGGATCCCATTTGGAAACCTTCTGGAGAACTTCATACACACAGAAATGTATGGGGTTTGTTTTTGCTAGGCTATTTTCCCCAACTTTGCTGTAAGAAAGTGGCTGAGGGTAGTGCTGGCTGATTCTCAGCCACCTACACAGCAGATTTGCACAGAACAGTTACTCACTGTAGCAGGGATCCTAGGTGAAGGGGGTGGGTATGAATTCCTGAAACTGGAGCAGGTTCCCGGAGGCACGAGAACTGTGGCCTAGTCAAACTGTCCTGCTTCCAGTTCAGTGTGGCAGCATTTCTGTTCCTGCTTCGCCATCTCTATCTCTGGTTTGTCCAGCACTTTCCCTTTAGGTGTTGTGATCTTTATTTTGGCCACATATACAGCCGAGGTGCTTCTTCTACAGGGGCTGTCACCAGTGAAACAATAAGGAAGTCTCACAGTTCCACTGTGCCTCAGAAGCCTATTTTGCCAGTTACATTTTCCTCCCAGCCTGTCGTCTTGGAGTCAGACCCAAAGCTGGGCCTTCTGGTTTGCCCTCTTTTGGCTTTGGCCTAGGGAATGGTTAGCAAGGGAAAGGAAGTGTCAGAACATTTCTACAAATGCTGGAAAACCACCACCCATCATCGATTTCTCAGCTTTAGCATGCTGGCTTTTAAAAAGTGAAAAAAAAAAATTTTTTTTTTTTTTTTTTTTGAGACGGAGTTTCGTTCTTGTTGCCCAGGCTGGAGTGCAATGGTGCAATTATGGCTCACCACAACCTCCGTCTCCTGGGTTCAAGCAATTCTCTTGCCTCAGCCTTCCGAGTAGCTGAGACTACAGGCACGCACCACCATGCCCAGCTGATTTTGTATTTTTAGTAGAGACCGGCTTTTTCCATGTTGGTCAGGCTGGTCTCGAACTCCCAACCTCAGGTGATTTGCCCACCTCAGCCTCCCAAAATGCTGGGATTACAGATGTGAGCCACAACACCTGGCCTGAAAATTTTAATTTAAAAGAAAAAAATCAGCAGAGACAGCTGGACAGAGAAGCCTCTGGAGATCCCTGTGTCCAAAGGACTGGGGCACACTTACAACTATAATTTTTGGAGATATGGTTTGCTCAGATGTCAGTACACCCTGAGGTGTCTGCTTAAGATCAATTCTGTCATCAGAGAAAAGCCTCAAGTTAGAGCATTTGTTGAGTTCTTGCTCGGTGCCAGGCACTGTACTAAGCACTTTTCGTGCACTGCTTAGTCCTCACAAACCCTGAGATAGACACCGTTATTATTCCTTTTAACAGATGAGGAAACAGGCTAAGCCAGTTTAAGTAATTTGCCAAAGATCAAAAGGCTAGTGTGGTGAATCCGGGATCTGAGATCAGGCCTTGGGGCAAGGTCAAGGCCCTTAACTTGCATAAGGTTGTGCTGCCTGCCCTCTAGCAAGTACTTACTGCTATGTCTGCTTCTGCCTGGGTTGTCATCCCCTCATCCCTCTGCCCCACTGTCAAGAGAAAAATGTTCCCAGAGTCTCTTTCTAGCCATCCTGTCAGAAAGGAGAAAAAATACTGGCACGGTTTTGGAACGCAAGTCCTCTGACCATGCCTAGGACTACTGAGTTCAAAAGTTTCTCCTATGAGGTGTCAACCTCTGCCTCCCAAGTTGGCATACCCAGAACTGTGTCTGCCTGGCAGGTTGGAGGTGATTTCAAGGCCTGCTTTTACATTGTATAGCTTCCTCTTTCTTGGTCCTGGGCTCAAGAATAAGAGAGTCAGAGGCTGGGTGCGGTGGCTCACGCCTGTAATCCCAGCACTTTGGGAGGCCGAGGCAGGTGGATCATGAGGTCAAGAGATTGAGACCATCCTGGCCAATATGGTGAAACGCCATCTCTACTAAAAATATGAAAATTAGCCAGGCATGGTGGCGCATGCCTGTAGTCCCAGCTACTCAGGAGGCTGAGGCAGGAGAATCACTTGAACCCAGAGGTGGAGGTTGCAGTGAGCTGAGACTGCCCCACTGCACTCCAGCCTCGCAACACAGCGACTCTGTCTCAAAAAAAAAAAAAAAAAAAAAAAAAAAAAAAAAAAAAAAAAAAAAAAAAAAAAAAAAAAAAAAAAAAAAAAAAAAAAAGGGAGTCAGGTTAAGGGTATTTGTTTTCAATTCTCTTTGCCCAAGAACAGAAAGTATTTTAACCTGTATACCAGCAGGTAAGATTCATAACAGCTCTGTGTTGTTCACCACCAAATCCTTACTGAATCCTAAAAAGAGTGCCTAGTATGTAGTTGAGACTCAATTAATTGTGAGAATGAATGAACAGTGGAATGAGCACAGTGAATGAGATAAGAATGAGATTACTGAATTCCTAATTGCAAAGTATACAGCAATTAACTGGGTTATATAAAAGTGAACTGTGTACAATAGTGGCTTTATGTTTTCTAGAAATAGGAGACATCAAGCTAAAAAACTGGAAAATACAAAGCAAGAGGAAGAAATGTTTAAAAACCAGGGGATTGGGGTGGTGCGAGGGAACAGGGCATTCCAGATAACTTAGCCTCCCCAGCTCCCAAACAAATATCACCAAACACATGTTCAAACTGAGAAAAAGCAGTTTTAATAGCACACATACACATATTCATAGGAATTTAACAAGATGTAGTATAAAATCTTTAAAAAAATAAAAGGAAAGAAAACAAAATCTGTATTTACTGCCTAAGAGCTGGTGGATTAATAACTGGCTGACAGGACTGCCCAGGGAAAATAAAAGCACAGATAAAGAGGTACACCGACACCGTTCATGAGTAAGGAATTACCACAGATCACACTAGCTGCTCCACATGCCCAGCCACCTGTATCCTACACTTGCCTCCTTAGAGACAAACCACCACAGTCATCCTCTAATTCTCCAACTTAGCAGCTTGTTTAACGGGCTACCTCTTAAAATTTTTATTTTTAATTTAAAAATTACCCTTGGCTTAAAGACGCCACACATTATTACTGGCCAGTCCCCACCAATTATATTTGTTTTGATAAAAATAAAAATGCAAATACTCCAACTAAGTCTGGATGATAATGCACCATTTTCTATCTTTTACATTTGAGGAGATTTTTGTGAAGTTGAAAGCAGGCTACTATTTGCGCTTCAAAGCAGAAACAAAACGCCAACCTTCCAAAAGGTGACAAAGGCACCACTGCCATTAGGAGACAGAAAATGTACAAATGCTGTTACTTTACGGCTACGTCGATGTGTTTTGTGCATGGAGAACCTCTTCACTTAATGTGATAAAACTAGTAGAATTATATTTTCAGATAACAAGAAAAGCAGTTAGAAAAGACAGTTACACACAAAAGCATAAACACAAGTATCTTAATGTGCAGCCTGCAAGATAGGTAATAAGTTTGCCATACATATCCAGAAAATTAGACAAGGTGATTTTTGGCACAGTAGTATTGCCAAACACACCACTCAGTGCAAGCTTTGTTTGCCAAGTCCCCAAAGTGGCCTGACATTCTCTGTGCAATAAGCATTTCTCCCTCTCTACCACCCCATTGACTGGGCAATCACAGCAGGAGGGAGACAAAGCTGGGGACTCGAGGGAGAAGGAAAATACTTGATTTGGAAGAATAACCAGGGGCTAGCTGTGCTAAGAGAGTTACAAAATTTTCATGAGAACCCAAATGCAAATACTGACTGGACTATGACCTGGAGTCTGAATACCTCTACCAGAGTCATAAATATAAGGGCCTAAACTCACATCTGGCCATTTATTTTTAAAGGGACAATTAAGTATTTTTTTCTAAAGGAGAAATACAATTACAAATAGATATTTTTTTCTTATTGGACTGTTAAATAACAATGTATCAAAGTGGTTTTAAATTTGATGGGCAGTTGTCTGTTGAAACTGCAATACAAAAGGGTCATTAAAAAAACCTGAATAACCCACTTGTCCCCCATCAATGTACACAACTAGAAAATATTTACACACTGTAATTACAAGCAATATAAGCAGTATTTTATACTTTGAGATTTTGTACACTTTACACAATGCAAAATGAGAAAAATATGAACACGTATAAAATTACACGCAAATAATGTATCTACAAAGGATTAAATTACAGAATGAAAGCCCGCATTGTTGGGCAGATAGATGCCAGAGTTTCAAGCTTCTGTCAAATATAACTCTTTGTATCTATCTCTTTAACCATAAATGGCATTTTGTAACAATACCCTTGAGAGGTAGTATCAAGATAGTAACATTCTTATCAGTAAACAACACAGAATAAAACTTTTGTTGGTCTGACTCTTGGAGCCTCAATCAGTTTAGGTTCTTGGAAACTGGATTTACTTAGTCTTTCCTATAAAATCTCTGACTGCCCAATGCTTGACATGAGCTCAAAAGTTACTGACACTATTTAAATGACAAATTTAAGACAAAATGCTTTTGACTCCTAAGCCTCAATTTGGAGGTAGAAAGTTATTTTCTTCCCTCTCAAACGATAAACATCAAGTTCAGTTTCCGTTCCCTTCCCTCACCTTTCCCCCACAACTGCAGACACTAGAGCACTCAGGAGAACAGGTCACTCAAGCCAACACTGAAAGAACAACAAAAAAAGTTGGTATTCTTTCAGGAAACATGCCTTCCTAAAAGGGACACCTAATCAATAAAAGAATTTTTTTAGTTGGCTAGTAAGAGTTTGTTACTACCCCTGGGCTAAAACCAGCATATGCACTTCCACTAACCTTCTACCATTTAAACCAAAGGATGGCTTTCCAGTGTTTTAAGAATTTAAAGCAGCTGTGGTTTTGAAGTGCAACAACATCAAGGTACAAGCACGCGCGCGCGCACACACACACACACACACACGCACGCACACACAGACACAATGTCCCAAAGAACGAACACCATTCAGGTCTCTACCAAAGTTACATACTCATGGAAACAAGGTTATTGGAAACTTGTCCAGATCTTTAGGCTTTTACAACATAGACTTCTGTAATATGGTTACCAAGAGCCAGCATTCTAAGATTTAGCCAAGATTCTAAGATTTAAACAGTATTTAAAATATATGCATTTAAAAGAAATCCAGAACAAACTACCTATGAATGTTCTGGCATAAAAATAGCCACTACCTTACAGCTTACTCTTCCCCTTAAGGGGATCGGACAACATATCAAACGTCTGTTTCTCAACTGTTTGTTAAATGTATTTTAAAAACACATTTATAATCTTGAGTAATGAAGGAAAATGCAGGAATTGAAACCTCCCTGTGGTTTATAAAAGTTATAGAAGACATTTATGCTTTTTCTTACTAAACTCAGTTTTAAGCTTTCCCTTTGTGTCCTAAAATCACCAAGAGGGAAAATGAAACCCAACTAGAACTTGGTCTTGATTTCCATGTCCAACTTCTCAAGCTGGTCCAGGCTCTTTCTTATATATTTCTTGTGATTATGCAAGTGACAAAAATACTATCTAAAAAAGATAATTGGCTTATAATTTAATAAGAGGAGTTACTGGGGCAGTTTAGACATGCGACTATTAGCTGCTTCTACCCCTCCCCTCTTTTAATAAGAGTCTGCTCTTTTAAAAGGTCAGTTGCCTTAACAATTAAGCAGATCACATTTCATATCTGCTTCAGAAATGGCAATTTCTTCATTACCAGCTTCATACTAGATATTCAAGTGGCATATTTGCTGTATATTTTCTTGGCATTCCATTGGATTCTGTAATAATCCTTTCTACTCCTCTAGGAAAGGCTCTTACTGAATTTCTCTTGGTTGATATTTTTTGCTGCTGTAACTCCTATTAAGAATCTGGTACCCAGAAGTCATGAAGCTGCCCCTAAAAAAGGGAATGAGAAAAGAGAGGGTAAAGGAAAATTTAATCAGATTATGAATTAATCCTTATAAAACTACTAATCATCAGACAATGGGTTTTGACAAGACAAGTAATAAAATCTTTATATTGATTTCTCTGAAAATTTATGGTAATCAGATTCAAATTTCACATTCAGTGGTCAAACAAGAAAAAAACAGTATAAAGTAAGTGCAGGATGTTTTTCCCACCACTGCACAAATGGAGGGACTTAGTTAAGCAGATTAAGTAATGTTAAGCTGATTAGTATAGTTTTGCTATTAAATTATTTTCTGTTTTTTTTTTTTTTGAGATGGAGTTTTGCTCTTGTTGCCCAGGCTGGAGTGCAATGGCGGGATCTTGGCTCATTGCAACCTTCGCCTCCCGGGTTCAAGCAATTCTCCTGCCTCAGCCTCCTGAGTAGCTGGGACTACAGGTGTGAGCCACCATGTCCAGCTAATTTTTGTATTTTCAGTAGAGACAGGGTTTCACCATGTTGACCAGGATGGTCTCAATCTCTTGACCTCATGATCTGCCCTCCTCAGCCTCCCAAAATACTGGGATTATAGGTATGAGCCACCACACCCAGCCCTATTTTCTGTTTTAATATCATGTCAGTACATGACGACCATTAAAAGAAAATCTATTAAGGTTAGAAATAAATACAAAAACAACAAAACATAAGTTTAAGATTTCTCAAAGACTTAAAATAGAGAGATTGCTTTATCTAGTTAATATTCAGTGTTTCTATTTTTTTTGATATAAAATATAAGCAACTTCTAGGCCCTGGCTACTCAAAGTTTAGTCCCCTGGACCAGCAGCATTGGCATCAATTGGAGAACTTGTTAGAAGTACAGAATATCTCAGTTCTCACTCCAGATCTGAGTCAGAATCCATATTTCAGCAAATTCCTAGTTGATTCCTATGTACATTAAAATTTGAGAAGCATCATTTTAGACAAGTCTATATCAGTTACTCTGTAAACAAGCAGGCTAGCACACTTACTAGCAGGTGTTAAAAAAAGAATGTTCATCTTAGGCAAAGATTCCTTAGATATAACATCAAAAAAACAAGTGACAAATACATATATATAATAAATAAAGGAAAGGCAACATACAGAATGGAAGAAAATATTTACAAATTATATCTCTAAGGGATTTGTATCCAGAATACATGGAGAATTCATACAACTCAATAATAGAAAGATAAATAACTCAATTCAAAAATAGGCTTTTTGAAATGAAGTATGGGATGAAAAAAATGAGCAAAGGATCTTAGTAGACATTTCTGCAAAAAAGCTATACAAATGACCAATAGGCACATGAGAAGATGTTTTAACACCATTAATCATTAAGGGAATGCAAAGTAAAACCACAGAGAGATTCTGCTTCCCTACTCCCTACTATGGCTGTAGTAAAAGCAAGTGTTGGTGAGAATATGGAGAAATGAGAAACCTCATACATTCTGGTGGGAATATAAAATGATGCAGTCACTTCGGAAAATGGTCTGATAGTTTCTTAAAACACTTAACATAGAATTACCATATGGCTCAGCAATTCGACTTCCTTTTCAAATGTTTCATTTGAGAACATATATTCACATAAAAACTTGCATACAAATGTTAGAGGAAACATTATTTGTAATAGCCAGAATGTGAAAACAATACAAATGTCTAATAAGTGGATAAATAAATGTGATATATGTAAACAGTGGAAAATTATTTAGCAATAGAAGGGATATACATGCTATAACATGGATTCACTTATCATTATATTAACTGAAAGCAGCCAATTACAAAAGACTACATAGTATATCTCATTTACAGCTGTCCAGAATAGAGAAATCTATACTGACAGAAAGTAGATTAGTGTTTGCCTAGGGCTTGGGAGGAGTCAGGTGGGGAGTCAAAGTAGTAGGGGAAAGGGGAATGACTGCTAATGGGTATGGGATTTCTTTTTGGGGTGAGAAAAATGTTCTAAAATTAGACTGTGGTGATGGTATTCACTCTGTAAATGTATTAAAAACCATGTACATGTTAAGTGGGTAAAATGTATGGTATGTGAATTCTATTTTTAATAGATCTGTCTTACAAATGCTCTTCATTGAATAACCTCTACTTGATGCAATGTAATATTTTAAAATGGGCTGAACCACTTCTGGAAATAAATTAATGAATATAAAGCAAACAAAAACTCAGCATTTTCAGTTTATCTTAAGATAACTAGAAGCAAGTACAGTGTTATACTCTACTTTCTTTCAAACAGTATGAAAAATATCATTTAGCAAAACTATTAAGGTTAAATGAAATTAAACAATAAAACAACACCTGAATAGGCCGACAGTTCTGGATTATTTCTTGCCATTTTCCATGTATCCTGGCGACCAAGTCTTTCACCTTTAAAATATTAAATAGGGAAAACAGGATCAGATCAAAACATCCTCACCTACAATCAGCTTAACACCACACAAAAGAACTGACAGCTGCATCAGGCTGACACTCAACAACTCAATTTGATTTCTGTCAACAAAGAGAAAATAAACAACTCATCTTTTGAAGGAGGTTTCAAATCATAGTAATTAATAAGATTTTCCTTTATCATTAAAATCTAAACTATTGACTGCTTAGGATTTAATTTTCCTGTTATTAAAGATCATCCAGAAAAACACATTCTCTGCCTTCAGAGGAATTCAACTTTAACGTGTTGGCTTCTCAACACCCAGATAGAGAAGCTGAAGGGTTGTCTGTGTCAACAGGGCCCAAGGCTTTGGCTGTTCCCTGCCTTCCCTTCCCAGCTTCCATTTGAAAGGATTAAGGCCATTAAAAAAATGTTTACTTGGCTGAGCACAGTGGCTCACACCTGTAATTCCAGCACTTTGGGAGGCTGAGGCGGGTGGATCACCTGAGGTAGGGAGTTTGACACTAGCCTAACCAACAAGGAGAAACCCTGTTTCTACTAAAAATACAAAATTAGCTGGGCGTAGTGGCAGGTGCCTGTGATCTCAGCTACTCAGAAGGCTGAGGCAGGAGAGTCGCTTGAACCTGGGAGGTAGAGGTTGCAGTGAGCCAAGACTGCTCCATCACACTCCAGCCTGGGCAATAAGAGTGAAAGTCTGTCTCAAAAAAATAAAAATTAAAATAAAATAATTAAAAAAGAAGGTTTATTTGTTCCTCTCCACATTATTAGAAGATCCAAAATTCACTGTTACTCCTCTCCATGTTTTTGCCCAATTACTATTAATCCCCTTTAAACATCTAGTATATTCCTACATTTGGAGGTTTAGCAAGTCTCCAAATTACCAAAAAAGTCTTCAAGTGACCACAAAAAAAAAACTCTACCACTCCAGAGGTTCTCAATTAGCTATTGTACATAACTGTTTGAGAAAAATGTTTTAAACAACTCTGGAATTTTATAGCAGCTTTACATTTACAAATTAAATTACAATCTCTGCTTTTTTCTCCATCTACAGTTGGGCAAATTAAATTTCTCCGAATCAATCACCAACTTTTCTGTAACAGAGCCTTTTGGAGAGGCAGGCAACTTGCCTGCCTCAGCAGGACCATTCCTTGAAGCAATTTCCACAGACCACCGTGTCACTTTCCACTTTAAGTCAGAGAAGCACTGGCAACAATCTGTGCCAAGCTCTAAGAAACATCAAACTTTGATGGTCTGCTTTGAGCATGTCTGTCATTAACAGCCACTACGAAGTTCTACAGGCCAGCAATTCTGGTCAGCGAATGCTCAAAAGAATGTGCTTCTGAAACTCAAGTTCTACTCTAGGGCAAAGAGCTATCCCCTCCATGTATTTGAAAATCAGAAATCTGGTAACAGATTTCATTAGTTGCTTATTTCTGTATTTAATTTAAATTTACTAAAATAAATACATATACTAAATCCACATGGGCATTGTTCAAATGACTAACCTTTGCAGCTAATTCATCTAAGATATTAAGTTACAAAGCTGAGACTTCAATGACTACCCAAACACAAGAGGCAAAAAGAATCAGCATTGCATTACATCACCAAAGCTAAAAGATAATCTTGGAATAAAAAAATCCTTAGAAAAAGGTATTTTTATTTTATTTTATTTATTATTATTATTTTTGAGACAGAGTCTTGCTCTGTCGTCCAGGCTGGAGTGCAGTGGCACGATCTCAGCTCACTGCAAGCACTGCCTCCCGGGTTCAAGTGATTCTCCTTCCTCAGCCTCCTGAGTAGGTGGGACTACAGGTGCACACCACCATACCTGGCTCATTTTTGTATTTAGAAAAAAGTATTTTAAAAGTGCCTGGAATTTTTTCCTTGGGTGTTAGAAGTTTCAGTACCGAAAAGAAAGTGAAAAGTGTATTTGCTTTGAGATTTTTTTCTTTCACTTTTAATTTAGCTACATGAATTTAACAGGAACTGATTTCTGTTATTAAAGGAGAAAGTCCTATTTCTAATCTTACATGTTTCTTTTTTGAGACAGAGTCCTACCCTGTCTCCCAGGCTGGGATGCCAATGGTGTGTTCATAGCTCACTGCAACCTCAAACTCCTAGGCTCCAGTGATCTCCTTCCTCAGCCTCCCAAGTATGTGGAATTATAAGTGCATGCCACCATGCCTGGCCAGTTTTCAAAATTTTTGTATAGATGGAGTCTTGCTATGTTGCCCAGGCTGGTCTTGAACTCCTAGCTTCAAGCAATCCTTCTGCCTTGGCCTCACAAAGTATTGGGATTATAGGCATGAGCCACCATGCCCAGACTTTTATGTTCTTTTTTTGATATAGGCCTGTATGCTTCTATCCTTAAATATTAATACAACCAAGATTAAGCCAAAAAAAAAAAGACAGAGAAAGAAAAGAAAAAACGCACTTACCTTAGTTCTGTAAAAAAGTCTTGCATCTTCCCTAATATCACATTTAACATGCTTTTCCAAAGCC
The DNA here is from genome assembly GCA_004027715.1 of Plecturocebus donacophilus. Taxonomy (NCBI): domain Eukaryota; kingdom Metazoa; phylum Chordata; class Mammalia; order Primates; family Pitheciidae; genus Plecturocebus; species Plecturocebus donacophilus. Next base: position 3,134 of record PVKP010028876.1, on the reverse strand, counting down.
CCACAGAGCAGCACAAACTGTTTCTGTGCAAAACAAATGCAAGGAATGAAAACAACTCTGACGCATTACAAATTAACAAAGAAGAAATTATGCAGTTAGAACAACTAAATCATTTAAAAATCTATTATTCCTGTTAGCAATGACTGATGTTAACCATCCAAAGTAACAGTAGTTGTATCAGTGAAAGTAGCTGCTTCCATGACAGTGAGATTACAAGTTTAAAAACTATACAGAATAACAAAAGTTGTTTTGCTATGCATTAACTCATATTAATGAAAATTAACCCCAGAGCTCCAACTGGGTAATGTAACACTCAGAAATTTAAAGAGTCCGTCCTTTAACACTCTCTCTAATAAAATATTCAAATAAGAGCTAGCATGTTTTTTTTTAATTAAAAAAAAAATTTTTGAGACAGAGTTTTGCTCTTATTATCCAGGCTGGAGTGTAATGGCATGATCTTGGCTCACGGCAACCTCTGCCTCCCAGGTTCAACTGATTCTCCTGCCTCAGCCTCCTGAGTAGCTGGGATTACAGGCATGCATCACCACGCCTGGTTAATTTTGTATTTTAGTAGAGACAGGGTTTCTCCTTGTTGGTGAGGCTGGTCTTGACCTCCCGACCTCAGGTGATCCACCCACCCTCGGCCTCCTAAAGTGCTGGGATTATAGGCATGAGCCACCACACCCAGCCCTAAATTTTTTTTTAAAGAAATGGGTCTGGCTCTGTTGCCAGGCTGGAGTGCAGGGGCACAATTATAGCTCACTACACCCTCAAACTCCGCAGTTCAACCTCCTCCAGTCTCAGCCTCCTGATTAGCTAGGATTACAGGCATGCGCCACTATGCCCAGTTCTTTTTTTTTTTTTTTTTTTTCCTGAGACAGAGTCTTGCTCTGTCACCCAGGTTGAGTGCAGTGGTGCCATCTCAGCTCATTGCAACCTCCACCTCCCAGGTTCAGGCAATTCTCTACCTCAGCCTCCAGAGTAACCGGGATTATAAGCATGTGCCCCTATGCCCAGGTAATTTTTGTATTTTCAGTAGAGACAGGGTTTCATCACATTGGTCAGGCTGGTCTCAAACTCCTGACCTCAAGTGATCCACCTGCCTCAGCCTCCCAAAGTGCTGGGATAATAGGTGTGAGCCATCGCACCTGGCCATTTTTTTTTTTTTAATTTTTTTGTAGAGACAAGGTCTCACTTTGTTGCCAAGGCTAATGTCAAATGCCTGGCTTCAAGTGATGCTCCCACTTCAGCCTCCCAATGTGTTGAGATTATAAGCATGAGCCACTGCACCTGGCCAGCACAATGCTGGCCCATTTAATATTTGGTGATGTTGGTATCTTATGAATATATTATGCTATTGCCAAGGTATAATGGTTAAGTTCCACTCCAACAAACAGAACTAACATCTGCTGACGAATAATGCTTTTCAATATGACATGGTTACAAGACCACTATCCTGCCCCTCTTTGTGGTATACATGAGAATTCTTACAGGAAAATCAGTTTGAGATTTTTTTTTTTTTTTAAGAAATAGGGTCTTGCCCTGTTGCCCAGGCTGGAGTGCAGTGGTGGGATCATAGCTCACTGCAGCTTTGAACTCCTGGGCTCAAATAATCTTCCCATCTCAGTCTTTTGGGTAGCTGGGACTACAGGTGTGTGCCACCACACCTCGCTAGTTTTTGTTTTTGATTTTTTGTAGAGACAGCATCTTGCTTTGTTGCCTAAGCTGGTTTTAAACTCCTAGGCTCAAGCAATCCTTCTGCCTCTGCCTCCCAAAGTGTTGGGATTACAGGCATGAGCCACCACACCTGGCCTGATTTTTTTTTTCTTTAGGAAAACACAGGCTTTCACTAATAGAGGTTCATACTTAATTCTTTGAAAAATTAAGCATCTTAAATTTTACAAATGTATAGACCTAAGCAGTTCTCTCATATATACTTGGCGAGAATGTAAATGAACACTTTCTGGGATGAAAATGTGGTAATAGCTATTTAAAATAATTAAAATTGGAAATATTTATAAATTTTTGATCCAGTAATTCTACTTCTAGGAATTTACCTTATAGGTATGCTTGCAGAAACAGGCAAAAATATATGAATAAGCATGTTCATGTTAACACTATGTGTAATCACAAAAAACATACTGTTTTATCAATAAAGGCTTCAATATACTATAGTTATTTGACAGAAATGCTAATATTTGATTTTTTATATATTTTTTGAAAAAAGGTCTCACTCTGTCACCCAGGCTGGAGGACAGTGGCATGACCACAGCAAATGGCAGCCTTGACCTCCTTGGGCTCAGGTGTTCCTCCTACCTCAGCCTCCCAAGTAGCTGGGACTACAGGCATGTACCACCATGCCCAGCTAACTGATTCTGTTTTTCGTAAAGATGACATCTTGCTATGTTGCCCAGGCTGGTCTTCAACTCCTGGGCTCAACTGATCTGCATGCCTCAGCTTCCCAAAGCGCGAAGGTAACAGCTGTGAGCCACTGTGGCCAGCCAAGTACTAATATGTTAAAAAGGAAAAAAAGGAAGTTGCAAATGATACTAATAGTATGATTCCATTTTTGTTAAAATAATTGTTAGTACATGTAATGTATTAGTAAATTGTGAAGAAATTTACAGGAGGGCACTGGATTGTAGGAGTCTTTCACTTTCTACCTTATGTAAGTTTTACAATAATCATTTTTTTTTTTAAATAGAGATGGCATTGCCCAGGCTGCTCTTGAACTCCTGGGCTCCTGGGCTCAAGCGATCCGCTTGACTTGGCCTCCCAAAGTGCTGGGCTTACAGGCATGAGCTACGATGCCCAGTCACTGACTTTTTTAATCATAAAAAGTAATTTATAGTCAGGTGCAGTGGCTCATGTCTATAATCCCAGCACTTTGTGAGGCCAAGGCAGGCAGATCACGAGGTCAGCAGTTTGAGCCCAGCCTGGCCAACATGATGAAACCCTGTCTCTACTAAAAATATAAAAATTAGCTGGGTGTGGTGGCTAGTGCCTGTAATCCCAGCTACACAGGAGGTTGAGGCAGGAGAATCTCTTGAACCCGGGAGGCAGAGGTTGCAGTGAGCCAAGACCACGCCACTGCACTCTAGCCTGGACAACAGAGTAAGACTCCATCTCAAAAA
>PVKP010028875.1:0-29623 GCA_004027715.1 Plecturocebus donacophilus | reverse complement strand
AGTCCATTGTATCATTCTCGTGCCTTTGTGTCCTCATAGCTTAGCTCCCACATATCAGTGAGAACATATGATGTTTGGTTTTCCATTCCTGAGTTACTTCACTTGGAATAATAGCCTCCAGTCTCATCCAGGTCACTGCACAGATGCGTTTTACTCTGGAGAAAGTTCATCAGCCCAGAAGGCCTGCCTGCATGCTCTCCATTCAGACTGAGAGACAGTGACTCTTCCCTTACCCTCAGCCACCCATTGCAGGGGCTGGGTGCCCCCACGCCTGGCAGTCCCTCCTCCCTGTCCTTGGCTCCCTCCTCTCATTAACCTCCAAGCCTGCTCTCTCCCTGGCTCCCAGGACAGCCTCCCTGCCTTTCTTCCCACCATCCCGGCCCCTCTTCCGTGATCTGCCCTAAAGGTGAGCAGAACCAAGCTTCGCAGCTCCTTCCTTCGCTGGCTCTGTGCTCTCTCTCGAGGCTCAGCCTCACATCTGCCCCCATAAGTGGATCATCAAAAATCGCCATCCCTGGCTCCAGCTCTTTCTGATGCTAAGGCCTCACGTGTCCATTTGTTCACTGGCCCTGTAGAGGCCCTGATGCACCCTGAACTCTGCAGAGCCAAAGCTAACCTTGTCCCCTTTCCCAGGAAACCCACTCAACTTCCCAGATCCTCATACTCAGCCAATGTCATCTCCATGTTTCCACGTCAAAGCCCAGACAGTCCCCTCCTCCAACATTATAGTCTCACTCATTCAGAAAAGATGTGCTGTGATATGCATGTCAGGGATGGCAGGGAGAGTCTGCCCTCAAGACCCCCAGAGTCTGGTGTCGGCATCTATAACAATGTCACTGTTGTTTTAGAAAACGTCAAGCACTTCTGCCTCTGGCCATGACAAAGTGATGGTAGCTGCCCTCCCACTAAAATCAAAGGAGAGACCGGACAAAATGGATTAAGGACTATTTTGAGGCATCGAATAGCAACAGTGTATGCCTGTCATCCTTGAGAGAGTGGAGACCCCTGGGTGAGCCCATAATTGATCTCCCTGCTTTCTGCAGGAGGCATCTTCCTACAGCGTGCAGGGAGGTGGCCTCTGAGCAGAGTGGTGATCTTACCGAGGTGAGGAGGCAGAAACTGAAATCTGGGCTACTGAAGCAGCTGGAGTTTGTAGGACAAGAAGGAGCTATGTAACGGGTTCTGTGCAGATACAGCTGGCCATGGCCTGGGCTGTGCCTATATGCAGAATTCTACAGACTTAGCAGAGATTGCCTGTGGGCATGAGAGCTGAAGTTCGGGGAGTGCTGGGAGATATTGGGGGTTCAGCTCAAAGAGACTGAAGAGACCTCGATGAGTGCAACAGACTGTTGAAATCCCACAAAGACCAAGCCTTAGGAATAAGGGGCATACCTTAAGACTTTGTTCAGAACCAAAATGCACTTGCAGTTATAAATTATAAGTATGTAAGAGGTCTTTGAGGACAAGATGATCATAATGAATGACCAGATGGAGAATCATAGCAGAGAAACAGAAACTAAAAGAAAACCAAATGGAAGTTCTAGAATTAAACAGTACAATATCTGAAAATGTCACTGCTTGTGCAAAACAGACTCCAGGATTGTTCTCACATAGGGGCTTATAAAGTCAGAACAGAAGCCAGGCTAGGGTGAGTTGGGGAATCCCTGCCACCCTCCTCTCTCTCCTGGGACTTATTGCTCCCTCTACTCAAATGCCAAAGCCTCAGGCACATCAGTTCATGCAGCCTGAGGTTCCAGGATTGCCAATCCTGGCTTGCAGTTTGTGCTGGGAAATAGTTGCATTAGCATAGTGGAGACATACTTCCTTGTAACTAAGAATTTGCACATCTTTGTAATTATGTCCTTAGGATAAATTCCAACATGCAGATTAATTGAGAAAAAGATATTTCATGGTGAGTTTGTTTTAACTCCAAAGCCTCTTTGCCTTATGTTCTTATTTATATACAATACCCCTTACAATTCCTTTTTTTCCTTTTTCTTTTTTTTAATTTAACTTTTATTTTAAGTTCAGGGGTACATGTGCAGATTTGTTACACAGATAAACTTGTGTCATGGGGGTTTGTTGGACAGATTATTTCATCACTCAGGTATTGATGTTAGTACTCATTGGTTATTTTTCCCTGATCGTCTCCCTCCTCTCACCACATTGGCATCCTTTTTCTTCCCTAGAGAGTACCTGATACTGGTTCTAAAAGCAGTAGCCAGCCAAGTGATACAGGGAGAAATGGCCAAAAGAGCTATTTTGTCAAAACCTACAGTAATCAGAAACTCTGACTTGGGAATTCTCCCCTTTCTAGGGATCAAGCTGACAGAAATATTCATATGCATGCAGAGAAATGTAGGAATGAGGACATTTTCTGCAGCTTTGGTTAGAAGTACAAAAAGAAACAGTAATGTATGTGTCCATTTATAGTGGGCTGGACCAATCAATGATGCAGTTATGTGATGTTCACACTGTGGGATTACTGACAGCTATTAAAAGGAAAGAGCTGGATTAAAACACTCTGCTTTGGAACTAGGACCCGCTGTGGTGTGGAGGAAACAGCATATTGCAAAGTACTATGTATGGTGTGATCCTACTTTTGTAAAACATCAGAATTAAGTGGGAGTCTGTAAATTTTTAATTGTATAGAAGTAGGTCTGGAAGTAGATACTGCAAAATGCTAGCAGTAGCTTTTTTTAGAGGTGAGATATGGGCAGAGAAAGGGAGACTATTTTTCCTCAATACTACTGTTAGACTCAAGTTGTCTGCAATGCACGTACATTATTTTTGTAGCTGAGGAAGAGAACATAGTTCTTTGAGCTGAGCTGGGAGGCAGTCAGCTTTCTTCTCTCAGCTGTGACCTTGGACAACTCATATCTCTATGGGCTTTGGTGTTCTTTTCATTAATTCACCAGGGAGGTGAGGCTAAAAGGCGAGCCTGATGACCACCTTTCAGCTCCACCATGGTATGAATGTTTGTTGCCTCCAAAACTCATGTTGAAATTCAATTGTCATTATAAGTATTAAGAGGTAGGACCTCTAAGAGATGGTTGGGCCATGAGGGCTCCACCATCATGAGTGGGATTCATGCTGGTATAAAAGAGTCAGTCTGATCTCTCATCCTCTCTTTGCCCTTCTGTTATGTTATGACATCACAAGCGGGTCTCTAGCAGATGCTGGTTCCTTGCTCTTGGACTTCCCAGCCTCCAAAACTGTAAGCCAGTAAATTTCCATTCAATATAAATTACCTAGTCGGGTATTCTGTTACAGCAGCACAAAACAAAGATGAGCTCTAATTCTGATGGTCAGAGCAAACTCCCTTGTAGGTTGAAGGGTAGCTCTGACTGCAACTCCCCATTGGGAAGCAAATCACCCTACAGCCTTGTCCTCTAGGAAGCCCTGACCTCAAGAATCATTGCCCAGAGGAGTGGCTAGAAGGTTACACTGGAGAAGCATGCAAGCACTTTTCATAGTGATTGTATTTCTATTTGTTTTTGCAAATGGGTGGTATGCTCAGTATACATTGCAAGGGAACTAAAGACTATGCTATGAAAAGTCTCTCCTTCTTCAATCTCTCAACCACCAGATTCCTTTTTCAAAGGAGCCACAATGCTACTGGTTTCTTACCTGTCCCATTGAGGGTGTTTTATGCTTATACAAGCATAGATGTAGTAATACATATATTAAACTTTTCTACCTTGGAGGTTAGGTATCAAGGAGAAGACTGAAGTGAGCTCTGCCTCCTCTTCTTTGTCCCTTTCCTGTCTCCCCACCCACCTAGGCCTAGAAGGGAGGATTCTGATGACTAGTCTTACAGCCAGGCACCTCTCTTCACTCTAGCGAGGGCAGCTGTTCATAGGATCAAAGTGTGCTGTCTGTGGTCTTCATGGAATGGGGCTGTCAGGAACAGCTGGGAACAAATGAGGGGCCTTGGAATCATCAACCAGGTCTCATCTGTTGAGGGACATATGGGTTATTTTTTAGCTATTACAGATACAGCTGTGATCATTTGTGTACAAGTCTTTGTGTGGACATATGCTTTTATTTATCTTGGATAAATAGAAGTGGAATGGCTAAGTCATGTGGTAGGTATTTAACTTTTTAATAAACTGAAAAATATAAAGCGATCCTGCCATTTAGAGTGGTCCTCTGATAATTTCTCACCATCAAGGTATTAGAGTTTCAGTTCCTCTACATCCTCTCCAGTACTTGATGTGGTCAATCTTTTTAATTTCATGTAAAGGGGTCTGGGCAGATCCAGTTGGCCAAGGGCTGGGCTATGCCTATATGCAGAATTCCATAGACTTAGCAGAGAGTTAGAATTTAATTTTTAATTCTAGTGGGTATGTAGTGATAGCTCATTATGGTTTTCATTTGCAATTTTTCTAATGATTAACAATGAACATTTTTTTCATACACTTATCATCATATCTTGGTTGGGAAAATGCCTGTTAAAATCTCTTGCCATTTTTCAAAATTAGGTCAATTGTTTTTTAATGTTTGAGAGTTTCATGAGTTTCATTGGTTTATGTCTCTGTTTTTATGCTGTTTTGGTTACTATACCAAAATATTGTTTGGTACCATGCTGTTTTGGTTACTATAGCTTTGTAGTATATCTATTTTGTTTTGTTTTGTTTTGTTTTGTTTTGAGATGGGGTCTCACTCTGTTGTCCAGGCTTGAGTGCAGGGGTAAGACCACAGATCACTGAAGCCTTGACCTCCTGGCTTCAAGTGATCCTCCCACTTTGGCTTTCTAAGTAGCTGAGACTATAGACATGTACCACTACACCCAGCTAATTTTTGTATTTTGTGTATAGACAAGGTCTCCCTATGTTTTTGATGGTGCTCTTGAACTCTTGAGTTCAAGCAATTCTCCCACCTTGGCCTCTCAAAATGCTGGGATCACAGGTGTGAGCCACTGCATACAGCCTGTAGTAGTATATCTTGAAGTCAGGTAGTGTTGTGCCTCCAGCTTTGTTCTTGCCCAAGATTGCTGTAAATATTCAGTGTCTTTTGTGGCTCCATATCAATTTTAGATTGATTATTTTCTCTAATTTTATAAATAATGTCATTGACATTTTGATGAAGATTGCATTTAATCTGTATATCACTTTGGATAATAGAGGCATTTTAACAGTGCTTATTCTTCCAAGCCATAAACAAATGATATCTTTTCATTTATTTGTGTCTTCTTCAATTTCTTTCAATGATTTATAGTTTTCAGAATACAGATCTTTCATCTCCTTGGTTATATTCCCATTTTATTTTGTGTAGCTATTGTGAATGGGATTATTTTCTTAATTTCTTTATCAGATACAGATAGTTTGCTGTTGGTATACAGGAACAGCAGGAATTTTTGTGTGTTGACTTTTGTATCCTACAACTTTATGGAATTTGTTTATTTTAACAGTTTTTTGGCGAGATCTTTAGGGTTTTCTATGTAGAAGATCATGTCATCTGCAAACAGGAACAATTTAGCTTTTCCTTTCTGATTTGGATGTCTTTTTTCTATAGCCTAATTGCTCTGGCTAGGACTTCTAGTATTTTGTTGAATGAAAATGGTAAATGTGGGCACCCTTAGCTGGACGTGGTGGCTCACACCTGTAATCCCAGCACTTTGGAAGGCTGAAGTGGGTGGATCACTTGAAGGCAAGGAGATGGAGACTAGCCTGGCAAACATGATGAAACCCCATCTCTACTAAAAATACAAAAATTAGCCGGGTGTGGTGGTGCATGCCTGTAATCTCAGCTGTAATTATCTACTGTAATTCCTTTTCGTTACCATGGGACTTATATAGAAATTATAAAGTTATAAAGACTATTTTAAGTTGAAAACAACTTAACTGTGGTCACATTACAAATACTCTAGACTTTTACCTTACCCCACCCCCACAATTTATAATTTTGTTGCCTTAATTTACATCTTTTTAATTGTGTGTGTTTCTTAACAACTTATTGTAGCTATAGTTATTTTATTTTATTGTTTATTATACTGTATTATTGTTTATTATACAAGTTCTGGGGAACATGTGCAGAACATTCAGGTTTGTTATATAATTATACACGTGCCATGGTGGTTTGCTGAATCCATCACCTTGTTATCTACATTAGGTATTCCTCCTAATGCTATCCCACCCCTAGCCTCCCACCCACTGACAGGCCCCGGTGTGCAATGTTCCCCTCTCTGTGTCCATGTGTTCTCACTGTTCAACTCCCACTTATGAGTGAGAACATATGGTGTTTGGTTTTCTGTTATTGTGTTAGTTTGCTGAGAATGATGGTTTGCAGCTTCATTCATGTCCCTGCAAAGGACATGAACTCATCATTTTTTATGGCTACATAGTATTCCATGGTGCATATGTGCCACATTTTCTTTATCTGGTTTATCAATGATGTGTATTTGGGTTGGTTCCAAATCCTTGCTATTGTGAACAGTGCTGCAATAAACATATGTATGCATGTGTCTTTAAAATAGAATCATTTATAATCCTTTGAGTATAAACCCAGTAATGGGATTGCTGTATCAAATGGTATTTCTTATTCTAGATCCTTGAGGAATGGCCACACTGTCTTCCACAATGGTTGAACTAATTTACACTCCCACCAGCAGTGTAAAAGTGATGCTATTTCTCCACATCCTTGCCAGCATCTGTTGTTTCCTGACTTTTTAATGATTGCCATTCTAACTGGCATAAGATGGTATCTCATTGTGGTTTTGATTGGCATTTGTCTGATGACCAGTGATTATGAGCTTTCTTTTCATATGTTTTATGGCCACATAAATGTCTCCTTTTGAGAAGTGTCTGTTCATATCCTTCACCCACTTTTTGATGGGGTTGTTTGTTTTTTTCTTGTAAATTTGTTTAAGTTCTTTGTAGACTCTAGATATTAGCCCTTTGTCAGATGGGTAGATTGCAAAAATTGTCTTTCATTCTGTAGGTTGCCTGTTCACTCTAATGATAGCTTCTTTTGCTATGCAGAAGCTCTTTAATTTAATTAGATCCCATTTGTCTATTTTGGGTTTTATTGCCCTTGCTTTTGGTGTTTTAGTCATGAAGACCTTGCCCATGCTTATGTCCTGTATGGTACTGCCTAGGTTTTCTTCTGGGGTTTTTATGGTTTTAGGTCTTTAATTCATCTTGAGTTCATATTTGTATAAGGTTTAAGGAAGGGATCTAGTTTCAGCTTTCTGCATATGGCTAGCCAGATTTCCCAACATCATATATTAAATAGGGAATCCTTTCCCCATTGCTTGTTTTTGTCAGGTTTGTCAAAAAAAAAATCAGATAGTTGTAGATGTGTGGCATTATTTCTGAGGCTTCTGTTCCATTGGTCTATAGCTCTGTTTTGGTACCAGTGCCATAGTGTTTTGATTACTGTAGCCTTGTAGTATAGTTTAAAGCCAGTTAGCATGATGCCTCCAGCTGCTGCTGCTGCTGCTTCATCTTCTTTCTTCTTCTTTCTTCTTCTTCTTAGGATTGTCTTGGCTATGCAGGCTCTTTTTTGGTTCTATGTGAATTTTAAAGTGGTTTTTTACAATTCTGTGAAGAAAGTAAATAGCTTGATGGGGATAGCATTGAATTTATTGCTTTGGGAATTGTGGCCATTTTCATAATATTGATTCTTCCTAACCATGAGCATGGAATATTTTTCCATCTGTTTATATCTTTCTTATTTCCTTGAGCAGTGGTTTGTAGTTCTCTTTGAAGAGGTCCTTCACATCCCTTGTTATTTTGACCATTGATTTTTAAAAAAATCTTCATACTAGAGATTTGAAAGATTTACATACACCATTACCATAATGAAGATTCTGAAGTTGATCATAAATTTGCCTCTACCAGTGATTTTTATATTTTCATATGTTTTTGTGATAGTAATTATTGTCCTTTTACGTTCTGGTTGAAGTACTCTCTTAAGCATTTCTTGTAAAGGCAATTTAGTGGTAATGAATTTCGTCAGCTTATTCTTCCCTGGGAAAGATTGTATGTCCTCCATTTCTGAAGGATTGCTTTTCTGGATATAATATTCTTGGTTAGTAGGGCTTCCCCCTCCTGCTTATCACTTTGAATATATCATCCCATTCTCTTCAAACCTGAGAGAGTTATGCTGAGAAGTTTGCTTGTAGACAAATGGGGATTCCCTTATATGTGACTTTGTGATTTTTCTTTCCTTCTGCTTTTAGAATATCTGCTTGTTTTTACCTGTTGATGATTTGATTATGATGTACCTGAGAGAGGACTTCTTTAGACTAAAGCTATTTGAGGATGTTTGAGTTTCAAGAATCTGGATGTCCATATCTCTTCCAACATTTGGGAATTTTTCATCTGTAATTTTGCTAAATAAGTTTTCTGTGTTTTTGTCTCTTCTTACTCTGAAAATTTCATAATGCAAACATTTGTTTACTTAATGTTGTCTCATGAGTCCCATAGGCTTTCTTCACTTTTTAATCCTTTTTTTCTTTTTTCCTCTCTGGATGGGTTATTTTGAGTTCAGAAGTTCATATTGCTTGATCTAGTTTGTTGTTGAAGCTCTCAATTTTTAAAAAAAACATTTATTGAATTCTCCAGCTACAAGATTTCTGTTTGTTCCTTTTTAAAGGATGCCTCTTTGTTGACTTTCTTATTCAGATCATAAATTGTTTTCTTGATTTCATTGAATTTTTCACCTGTATTCATTTGTATCTTGCTAAGGTTTCTTAAGGTCATTATTTTGAATTTCTTCTCATGCAATTCATAAATTTTTATTTCTTTAGGGTTAGTTACTGGATAATTATTATGTTTCTTTGGCAGCATCACGTTTCCTTGCTCTCCTGTTTCTTGTGCTCCTGCGTAGATAATCTCCATATACTGTGAAACAGTCACCTCATCTAATTTTATAGAGTGGCGTATTTTTGGGAAAAACTTTTACCAGTAGATGGATCCTAGGGTGTTGGTAAGGTGGAGCACATTGTCTTTGGTTCCAGGTGGGTGCAGTAGTATAGTCTCTGTGCAGGCTTTTGCTGTAATCAATGTCAGCAATGCCTGTGAGTGCCTCTGTTGCCTAGTCTGCAGAAGTTTGTGGCAATAGTGGTAGCAAGCTATACTGTTAGTTTTCTCATTGGCTGTCAAATACTTTCTCTATGTACATTGAAATAATTATGTGCTTTTTTGTTTGTCAGTTTTGGTGAATTACCTTGTTGCTTTTCGAGTGATAAACTAATCTTGTCTTCCTGGGATTAAAAAAAAAAAAAAACCACTTGGTCATGGTGTATCCCAATTTTTATAAATTGTTGGGTTTGGTTTGCTAATTTTTTCAGAGTTTTACATCAGTGTTCTTCAGGGAAATCATCTTTCATTTTCTTTTCTTGAAATATTTTCTAGTTTTACTTTGTCAGAGTAAATTCTGGCTTCACAGAATGATGTGTAGTCTCTCCTGTCTTAGTTTGTTCATGATGCTATAACAAAATACCACAGACGAGGTAGTAATAAATAATACAAATTTATTTTTCCCAGTTCTGAAGGCTAGGAATTCAAGATGCTAGAAGGTCCACTGTCTGATGAGAACTCATTTATCATAGATGGCATCTTCTAGGTGTCCTCACATGACAAGAGATGGAAGGACAAAAAGATGTGAACTATTGTGAAGCTCTTTTTATAGGACCTTAAATCCATTCATGCTGGAGGAGACCTCCTGACCTAATAACTTCCAAAAGTCCCCACCTCTTAATATTATTGCATTGGAGATTATGTTTCAACATGAATTTTGGAAGGGATACAAACATTCAAACCATAACACCTTCCTTTCACTTTTTTGAAATAATTTGTAGAAAATTAGTATTATTCCTTAAATGTTTTCTAGAACTCATCTGTGCGTGTGTTTGAGACTGCAGCATGTGTGTGTGACTGATAGGTCCATTCTGGTTACATACTTCTTCTTAAGTGAGGTTTGGTAGTTTATGTTTTTTTAAGGAATTCATTCATTTTATATCAATTGTCAAATGTAGTAGCATGAAGTGATTAATTACTTTCTCTTATATCTTCTTAACATCTGTAGAATTAGATGATGTCAGTGTCACCTCTCCAGTTTCTGATGTAGGTAACTGAGTGTTCCTTCACTGTCTCTTTTTTCTTCTTCCTGATTATTTTATTATTATTTTTTATTTCATTAGTTTCTGCTCTGATCCTTATGATTTTTTTCTTCTCCTGTGGTTTGTTTTGTTCTCCTTTTTCTAGGTTTTTAAGGTGGAATCTGATATCATTGATTTGAGGCCTTTCTTCTTTTTAAATATTGGCATTTAATGTTATAAATTTCCCTCCTACCATTATTTTAATATACTGTATTTTCATGTGTTTCAAAACACTTTCAAATTTCCCTTTTGATTTCTTATCGGAGCTATGAATTATTCATGAGTTTTTAAAGTTAATTTCCACATATTTGAGTATTTTTTGTTATTGATTGCCAATTTATTTCCACTCTGGTCAGAGAACATACTTTGTATGACTGAATCCTTTGAAATTTGTTGAAACTTACTTCTGGTCCAGAATATGTCCTATCTTGGTAAATGCTGTGTGTGTACTTGAATGTGTGATCTTCTGTTGTTTGGTATGGTGCTTTATAAGTATTAGATCAAATTGATTGATGTCATTCATGTCTTCAGTACCCTTACAGGTTTTCTATTTATTCTATCAATTATTTAGAGATGGGTTTTGAAATCTCCAAGTAATAATGTATAGATTTATTGCTTTCTTTCCTCAGTTCTATCACTTTTTGCTTTATGTATTTTAAATCCCACATAGGTTTGTCAATATTTAGTATCATTACACTCTCCTGATGAAGTCATCTCTTTATCATAAGATGACCCTTTTCAAAGAACCTGATGAAGTTTCTTGCTCTGAATTCTACCTTGCTCGATACTAATATGCCCATTTCAGCTCTGTTTGATTAGTGTCCGAATGGTACATCTTTTTTAAGATTTTATTTTTAATCTATTTGTATATTAATATATATAAAGTGTTCTTTATATGTTCTTTAAATATAAAACATGTTTTCTTAGCAGCATATAGTTTTGTCTCATATTTTAATCCATTCTGAAAAAGTTTGCTGTTAATTAGGGTTTGCATTTCATGATTATTTTAATTAGGTTTAAATCTACCACCTGGCTGTTTATTTTCTATTTGCCCCATCTCGTTTTTTCTATCCTTTCTATCTTTCTGCTTTCTTTTGGATTGAGTGATTCTTTTATTCCACTTTATCTCCTCTGTTGGCTTATTAGCTATACCTCTTTGACTATTTCAGTAGTTACGGGCTGTTTTAGTGGTTACAGCATACCTCTGTTTTATCACTGTCTGCCTCAGGTGATAGTAGGCTGCTTCACTTTGAGGCTCATGACCTCACCATAGTGTACTTCTATTCTCCTTTCCCAATATTTGTTCTGTTGTTGTCCATTTCACTCATGTTATAAACCTCGTACTAGTTTATTATCAAAGTCAGCTTTCTTTTAAAGATAAATAATAAGAAAAAAATAATATATTTACACTTGTGGTTACCATTTCTATTACTCTTCTTTCCCTTGTATAGATTCAGGTTTCTGTCTGCTATCATTTTCCTCCTGCTTAAAGGATTTCCTTTGTCATTTCTTATAATGATGTCTGCTGGTGATACAGTATTCCAGCTTTTTTATGTCCAAGAGGTATTTATTTTGAACAATATTTTTTTCAAGTATGGAATTCTGAGTTTGGTTTTTTTTTTTCCTTTCATTACTTTGTACTCATTGCTCCACTGTCTTCTCGTCGGCATTGTTTCTCTTGATACATCCGCTGTCATCATTCTCTTTGTTACTCTATACAGAGAATATAGAGAATGTCTTTTTAGTTCTGTACACTTTTAATGTTTTCTCATGGTTACAGATTTTGATCATGATGGCCCAGACACAGTTTTATGTTTCATGCTTAAAGTTCACTGAGCTTTTTCCTGCTTCTTTGCAGGCATGGTAGTTTTTCATTGGATGAAACATGTTGTGAGTTTTACCTTCTTGGGTGTTGGATGTTTTTTGTATTCCTGTAAATACTCTTGAGTTTTGTTCTGGGAAGCTGCTAAGTTACTTGAACATAGTCTAATTCTTCCAGGTTTTGCTTTAACATTTGTTAGATAGAGCCAGAGCAGTGCTCAGTTATTGAGTTAGCTCAATGGCTAACTCTCCCGTTCCAGAGGCAGAACCCTCTGTGTACTCTATTCAATGCCCTGTACAATCATGAAGTTTTCTGTCTGGCTGATGGGGACCAGCCCTCTGTCCAGTGCTGTGTGTACACCAGGCACTGTTACCTCATCATTTCTGATGATTCTTTCCTCAGAGGCACACATTAATCCACTAAGGGTTCAAGGGACCGTCTGCAGATTTTGGGTCTTCTTTCTATGCAACTCTTTCCTCTCCAGGCCTCTTTTATGCTCGTTCTGTTACCCTCATCCACCTGTCCTCTCAGCTTCGTCTTCTTGACTCAGGGACTCTTCCAGGCTCCTCCTGGGTTCACCTTCCCTGGTCGTGGCCTGGTGGCTCTCTAGAGGCAGCAGCTGGCCAGTCATGGGGCTACTCCATTTGATTCTCATTTCTCAAGGATCACTGCCCTTTGTTGCAGATTTCTAACATGTTGAAAACTACTGTTTTGTACATTTTGACTTTGTGTTTGAGATTTGAGTGAGAAAGACAATTCAGTCCATGTTTTTCCACCTCGATCAGAAGCAGAAGTTCATGTCATAACTTTGTACTTTGAAGACTGAGACAAGTTTTCACAGCATGTTCCTTCTAGAGAACAAAGTTAGGCTCTGCTATTGGGTGTCCCTAGATGGGAACCCCACTTATCTTTTAGGCTTCAGCTCAGATGCTACTTCCTTCAGAAATCCCTTTCTGGTACTCTACCTTCCTTTTGTGGCTTATGTATTCTCTCTTACATCTGATCATTCTGCAGTTTCTGTGTTTGTATATGGCAAAAATGAAAGACATATAATCCTCACTATGAGTAAACTCACTGCATTTGTTTTTCTCCATGGAGTGAAAATGTTTTAAGCTCACATAATGACTATGGTTAGGGAAAGAGCCACACAAATAATTAGATATATTGTGACAGTGCACAAACAAACACACATGATGTGCTTAAGAACGTGACACTTGCTGGCTTCACGCTTCCTTGCCTCACCTGACCAAGCTCAGCCAGACATGCGCTGTATCTTCCTCGTTTTTGCTCTTCGGTGCCAGGTCTGGGAGAGGTGCCTTATAGACAGGTGCCTTATTGAACTGAGCAGAGCCATGAATGTCAGGCTGGGAGTGTGGTCGCTGGGGTCAGGCCTAGGTTTACATCCTGGTTCCGCCTGTTACCCACTCTGTGCTTCAGTGGGAGCAGGAGGTCCTGCTTAGTTTTGGATGTGCTAAGTTTGGGATGCCTGCTGGAGATCCAGGGGGAAGCATGGTGAAGAAAGCTAATGTACAAGCCTGGAGGTCAGGAGGGAGGTGGTGTCTAGGGATGGAAATCTCGAGCCAGTAGCAGTTGTTTCTTAGTGTCGTGGGACACAGGAGGTCATATAAGAAGTAAATGTGAACAAAGAGGGAAGGAGTTTGAGGATTGGATCCTGGGCACACCCACATCTGGAGGTGGGGGAGATGATGAAAGCCAGCGAAGTAAACTGAGCCACGGTCATTGAGGCAGGAGTATAGCAGGCTAGGGCAGAGACCTGGAAGGAGGGAGAGGAGAGCCTTTCACAAAGAAGGGAGTGGCCGACGGTGTCCAGAGACTCTGTACTTCTGTGTACTTGAGTACAGAGTCTGGGCTTCTCCTGAGCATCCTTTGCTCCACTGGGATGGAAGATGGGACCTGATGAGACCGGAGTTGGGGGAATGTCCTGAGCCCAACACGTTTGTGTGTCTGTGTGCAGGGAGTGTGGAAGGCAGCTCCTGCTTGGCGAGGTGGAGCTGAAAGCGGTGCCACTTAGCAGCTATCTGTGCCGCTCAGGTACCCAGAGAGAAGGTGCCAGCATTGCCCATCCTTCTCCTAAGCCCTGTCTGTCAGTTGTGCATTGGAAAGGTGCCGTCGCCCACCACATCTGCACTGGAACGGTGCCCTCGCCCACCACATTTGCTGGAGTTGCACTGCAGCTGGTAATACCAGGGTTCTATGTTTTATTTCGTTTAATTTCTTGCGCAATGCACGGATCTTTATAGCGTTTTGCCAGTACAGAGCTCCATAGGGTATTGCTGAGCAGGACTGGTCTGAAAGTAAATGGACGTTGTGTACTTGGAAAGACAATGCTGTATTATTTTCAAAACCCCCGGAGAAGAAGGCTTTTTGCACGGGGTGAACTCTGGATCGGGTCCAGCACAGACACTTGCAAAACGGGGTGTTTCAGGAACACAACATGGGTCAAATGATGATAGTTTGTGGGGAATGAGTCTCTGAAGAGCTCTAGCCCAGTCTGTTTCCTCGGTGGCTGCCAGGCCGCTGGTCTTCACCACAAATGCAGACTGTCCCATGTCAAGGCTATTGCAGAGCTGAAGAGTGGGACACAGGACTGGAAAGGTGAAACATTCTTCTCAAAATTCAGCCAATTTTTCTGGAATAAACATTCCTTGTTTTGCTGTAAACCTGTGCTTAATTTCCAGAATTGTGAAAAAGTTGACTGTAATCTTTTTTTGCCATCATCCTTTGCTTTTATGAAGGAGAGATTTTTGTTTCGCCATTTTCTGTGATGTTACTTAACAATGTTGTAAGGAACACTGTTACTGTGGGGAAAGGCTGCCACTTAACTTAAAGGCCGGAGGCAGATAATAAACTGGAAAGACATCAGTTGTGGAGGGATTAAGATAAGTGGAGTGGCAGTGATTGGAGGCTCAGGGGCTTCTGAGGAGCTGGGTCCAGCCCTGGATGGTCCTGGCAGAGCTGTGTGGCAGGCAGAGGAAGATGACATGGAGACCCTAAGGTGATCATCTAGACACTGAAGAAGAGCCACGTGTCTAGGAGGACAGTGGGCAGGGAGAAAGTACAAGGGTCATATGGAGCTAGGTGGGGGCAGCGGCCACCATGGGGAAAGTCACTGTGTCATTTCTGGTCCAAACTCAGACATTTTTGAAAGAAAAAAGTGGGTGCTATTAGTAGTCATCTGGGACAACAGGTGTTAACGGGGACTGTTCCTGGAAACCCATGAGTAGGGGCTTAGTGGACCGAGACTGACATCACCTTGCCCCTGAGCTGCCCACTGTTCACTGGAAAGTGCCCCAAGCCGTGAGCGTGTGTCCTGTCCTCTCAGTTCTAGCCACCATCACCCTGGTCCGCAGCCCTTCCTCTGGCAGGTAGGTAGCTCCATTGACAAGCCAGCTCTCCACTAAGACCTGTCTCCTTTGTCCCCATCTCTCCTCTTACCCTGGATGGGGCTCTTAGGAACACTGCCACGGAAATGCAAGAAGGAGCTCCTGGCCGTGAAACTAAGGAACCGGCCAAGCAAACAGGAACTAGAAGACCGGAACATTTTCCCCAGAAGGACTGATGAAGAAAGACAGGAGATCCGGCAGCAGATCGAAATGAAGCTCTCCAAGTAAGTGGCAGTGTGTGGGCACAGCAGGGCCTGCGCCCTTACCTTGCAGGCTGAGCCCCTCTGAGATCCCGCATCCTGGGTGTGCCAGGCCGGGGCGCACTCACAGCGTCTGCAGCAGGTCTCTTGGCCCCACCACCGTTGACATTTGGGGCCACATAGTTCTTTGCTGTGGGGGCTGTCGTGTGCATGCCAGGATGTTTAGTGGCACTCCCGGCCCCTACACTTCCCGTGACGACCAAAACTGTCCCTGGACATGCCTCCTGGGGTATGAATTGCTCCACTGGCCTGTAGGAGCCAGGCAAGGACTTGGCCAAACTGCTGAGGGCATGGCTTGCCAGTGTTGGGGACGGGGCAGTCTCTGTTCACCTCTGTCTGACCATTTTGCTGCAAGATCCAGTGTGGCCAGAGGCTAGATCTTCTAAGTTTGTCAAGTAAAGCTATACTCGCCCCCCCACACACACACGGTTATGCAGTCATGTATCATTTAATGACAGGATACATTCTGAGAAATGCGTCATTAGGAGATTTTGTCTTTGTGGGAGTATCGCAGAGTGCACTACACAAACCCAGAGGGTGCGGTCAGCTGCACGTCCAAGGATAAGCCGTACCCGATGGCTCCGAGGCTACACGCCCCTGCGGCACATGACCGCGCTGAACACTGGGGCAGTTCCAGCACATTTTTGTATAGAAACATTCCTCAACAGAGAAGAGGTACAGTGAAAATACGACATACAAAATAAAAACTGTTTTACATCTGTTTTGGGCACCTCCCTAGTTGCTCTCCACCTTCCAGGGCCACTGGGGTTCGAACCCCTCAGAGCTTGCTGGGTAGCCCGGTTCACACCCATGACACTGCCCGAAGCTGCCAAGAGCCACAGAGCAGGCACGGGTGGGCTTCCAAGGTGGGCCTCTGTGTCCTCTGAACCTACCGGGCTGGACGGCGGGCGAACGGGTCCCACGCGCGTCAGGAGGGGACATTCTAACGGAGCCCCTGCATGCCGTCCCAGCAGCCACAACGGGCCTCTCCTGCCTACACTTGTGAGGTGTGAGCGGTCTATGCAGGGCTGGGCTTGGCAGACAGTGTTCTGGACGGCCCCTCGTCCGCACCATCCCTCTTTAAACCTCAAATGCCCAACCCTTCCCTGGAGGGAGAGACAATGCCCCAGGGCTGAGGGGAACAGCTCAGGGAGCACCATTGCCTCTGTTGATTTGTTCTCCACCCTTGCTGTCCCCCGCCCCCGAGTCACTGGAGACCCTGGGAAAATGCAGGTTCTGATGTAGGTGCAGTGAGGCCTGAGAGTCTGCATTTCTAGCAAGCTTCTGGGGCTGCCGACCCCACTTGCTGCCGGCTGCAGGTCACACTTTGAGAAGTGAGGGTCTGCAGCAGGGTCCCCGGCCTGGGCGCCGTTGATGTTTGGGCCCAGATCGTTCTCTGTGGAGGGGCTGTTAGTAGCATCCGTGCCCCCACCCACTAGATAGTAGTAGTCCACCCTCCACTTCTGACCACAAATACGGCCCAGAGGCACCCCAGTGTCCCCTGAGGTCTGAGAAAACAGAATGGTCCCTGGGTGAGAATCCATGCTGTGAAGCTTGAACTCCCGCTCTGGGCAGATTTTCCTCTGAGCAGTGGGGCTCTTCATTTCCAGGAAGGATTGTTTCTCATCTCTGCTGGGGAGCTTGGGCCCAGTGATCTCAACTCCCACCCAAATCCTTACTGGAGTGTTCTCACAGGGGAGGGCCGTGAAGGTGAGCAGGTGAGGCCCGGCCTGGAGCGGGGCTGTGCATAGAACGCACTGTCCTGCCCTTCCAGGCGTTGCGGGGCTGTGCTTGGGGCGCCGGTGCAGGCTGCATTTCTACCAGCGTTTGGGAAATCCCTGTGGGCACCATGGTGTCATCATCCCAGGCGTTCAGTTCTGCCAGTCTCCGTGATGGGGTGTGGGTTCCTCCCAAGGCTTGGTTTTCTGCTTCTCTGATTTCCGGTGAGGTTGAACATTGTTTTCAGCATTTATCAGCTTTTTGGTTGCTTCTTTGATTTATGTACTTTGCCTGAAGTTTTCTTTATCTTAATGATTTTTCAGAGTTTACTTTTGAACCTGTGGCTTCTAATCCTTCCCAGTTGTGAGTTACATGATTCTTCTCTCTGTTTGGGGCTTGTGTTTTCAGTTTTAAAATACTTTTCTTTGAGGCACCGAAGTTTTGAGTTTCAGGGATGTCAGAATTCCATCACAAACGTCAGGAGCTCACAGCCTTTTTCTGCGAGGATCAAGTTGTCAGTATTTTGAGGTTCGTGAGCCCAGCTGACTCCACCAGCTCTACTCAGTCCGGCCACTGTACTAATGAAGCAGCTGTAGACGATCTGCAGCTGAAGGGGCTCAGCTGTGTGCCAATAAAACTTTATTTACAAAAAATAGCCAGCGGTCCATTGGGTTCAGCTGGGACTTTGCTGACCCCTGATGTGCTTTATGGTTTGCGCTGTTTGTACGTGTTTAAAAATCCTTCCCAGCCTGTCAACAGAATTCCATTCGCTTCTGTTATTTGCGGATGCCTTTACCTGTGCCAGTTTATGATGGTTTTCTATTTGATAATCAAACCAAGTTCTTTCAAATTAAAATATTAAGTGAATTGATAGAAACAAAAAAAAGAAGGTAAGTAATGGATGACAGTACATGTGGTTCCAAAAGCAACAATTCTGCTGGTGCTCAGAATGAGAGAAGCCTGGGGTCCCCACCCCTGACTGTGGAGGTGGAGAGGGGAGTTGGGAGAAGGTTGGGCTGCGTTTTGGGATTTCCCAAACGCCCCCCTGTGTCAGAAGTACCGATAACATGGGCCCTGTGACTTGCTTTTATTCCATCTCTTACTGAATCTGGAACTAATTTTAAACCTTGGGCTGGAATGTGGTAGCTCCCTGGATATTTGTCACCATGTTTAAAAACCCAGAATTAGAGAAGGCGGCAGCAGAGGAGCTGCCTCCCACGAGGCCAGACACAGCTTCCTGGAGGCGCCGCTTGTTTTCCCTACAGCAGCAGCTTAATTGGTCTCCCTTTGTCTCTGCTCTGCTCCTTTCGGAGATTCCTCCACCATCTCCTGCTAAGTCAGCCTCTGGTTGCCATGGCAACGTGCCATCTACTATATCCCAAAGAACATTTGCTATTTCCTTTTTCTAATTTCCAGAACCTTCATATTTTATCTTCTGAGTGCTGCTGGGCCTTTTCCAGGTGAAGCAGTCACTGCTACCCGCGACCACCCCGGAACATATCTGTGTGCTTGGCCCGGGACCTCCAGGGATGTCAGGGTCCCATTTGAAAGAGTAAAGGTCTTTGCTGATTTTCACCCCCTCTCTGTCTAGGAGCTCAACTTACCTTTAAACTTGAGTAGATGCATCCACAGACTATGAGAGACCCACAGCTCCTGAATGGAAATTACGCACAGAGGCACGAGCTGTGTTGCCTCCATCCTGTCTGCAGCCACCGTTTAAGGGGAACCGTGGGAAGGACCTGCTGCTGGCTTTCAGCATGGGCGCCGGCCACGTGCTGGATGTCTGCCTTTCTTTCATTTACGTAGTCTTCGCAGTGGCTGGTAAAGCAGGTGTTGCTATCATCTCAATTTTACAGATGGGAAAATTAAACCTTAATGAGAAGGTGTTTGGCCCAGGGCCAAGCACCTCGCAGAAGCTGCTGAGGAGTGAGCCTGGGCCTGGGAGAAGCATTCTAGACACTGGGGCTGCTTGTTTACCTTAGGCATGGCTTTGAATTTTCTTACATTGGTTTGGCTTCGTTCAGGGTATCTGCTGGCAACCAGGCAACACACCAGGCCTCTCGAGCAAAGGACTTCACCTTTGCATTAAAGCAGTGCAGAATGTTGGCCAGGCATGGTGGCTCATACCTGTAATCTCAGCCCTTTGGGAGGCTGAGGCGGGTGTATCACTTAAGGTCAGGAGTTTGAGACCAGCCTGGCCAATATGGTGAAACCCCGTCTTCACTAAAAATACAAAAATTAGCTGGGCGTGGTGGCAGGTGTATGTAGTCTCAGCTATTTGGGAGGCTAAGGCAGGTGAATTGCTTGAACCCTGGTGGTAGAGGTTGCAGTGAGCTGAGATTGTGCCATTGCACCGCTAGCCTGGGTGACAGAGCAAGACTCTGTCTCAGAAAAAAAAAAAGCAGTGCAGAATATTACCCAGCACGGAGCAGTGGGGAGTTGGACATCGTCGGGGGGAACATAGAGAACAGACACAGCCCCGCACGGGCTCTGGAGCCGCACGGCAGGCAGGCTAGAACCCAGCCACCCCGTTCAGCTGCGTGACACAGGCCAGCACCACTGTCTCGGAATCTCTCTCCTGGTTTGTGAAATGGGGATGGTGGCAGTACTTGCCTCAGGGCCCTCTGGAAGATTCCATGTTAGTCCCCGTAGAGAGTCATAAAAGCATGTTCTCAGCAGGGGGTGCTGGGAGCCGGAGATGCTGCTATCACAATAAGGCAGGGTGCACTCCAGGGCAAGCTGTCACCTGTACCCGGCCGAGGCCAGCAGCAGCAGGATGAGACGAGTGCTGCTGCAGGAGTGGCAGTCATGATGCCAGGGGGCCGTGGAGTGCAGGAGCACTGCTATTGATGGGGCTGGAGTGTCACTCCCCTTGGTTGTTGTTGTGTAATTTTGCCCGGAGAGTGAGGAACAGGGTGGGCACCTCCTAAGTCATGCACAGACCTTCTACTGTCGCTCCCGCTGGGGCGTTCTTTGCTCCCAGGAGTGTGTGTGAGAAGCTGATTAATGCTCAGTAGCGTCTTTCAGGAGGAGCACTTAGCAGGTTCGGCAGTAGTTAGCGGATCTCTGAGTGGCTTCTCTGTACGCTTTGTTCTGTGGCCTCCAGAACACGCTGCACCCTCGGGTGTCCTCCTGGGCTGTGGCCTCCCACTCCTGTTCTGTCTGTGGGAGCAGGATGCAGCGTGCAACAAATTTAGATGCTCCCTCCTCTGGATGTGCTTGAGACAAGGCAGGCCTACTTTTGGTTCTGGAGACAGAACGCACAGGGATGTGGAGACAGACAGTATCACCGCAGAAGCCGTGGTTTGGACCGCAAGGCGGAAACCGCACTGGGCCAGCCAGGGGCCCAGCCTGTCTCACTGGGGCCTTCGTTCTGCTGTGGGCTTGTACCTGAACCTGGATGGACAGAAATTTTCACTTCCACAGAAATGGTCTTTGGTAAATTTCAGGCACGCGGAAGTGGGAAGAATCAGGTTCCAATGCCGGCCTTCATAATGACACCACCAGTAGCAGCATCTGAGAGGGTCTGCCCTGCTGCTGGGCAGATGGGGTGCTGATTGCCTGCAGGGCCAGGCAGGGAGCATCATCCCCGTTCTGCAGATGAGGAGACCAAGCAGAGAGAGGCTAAGCAGTGCCCCGGGTCTCACAGTTCATGAACGGCCAGGCTGTGAGCCCCAGGGCCCTGGCTCCCAACCACTAAGCCTTGCCGCCTGAGGCCATACATCTGGCTCACATCTTGTGGGCAGGGCCAGGAGGCTGATGATCTACTCTAGCTAAAGTCCAGTGTCCAGTCAATGTCTGTATTAATGAGGTGGTGATCGTCCACGTTCACTGGGCTGAATCCTTTGCCCGTTGGCGGCTGCAACCCTGAAGCTCTGTGCTCAATGTGGTGTGGGTGTGGGACACATGATCCTTCATGGATCTTACGACATCCCTGAGACTCTCAATGAGGAGTGAATGCACCTGATGTGGGTCACTCCCAGTGCAGGGCTGAGCCACCATGAGCACTGAAGGTTTCTCTTGTCACAGTTATCATTGCTATCCTGAAATGTGGTTGCAAAGTTTGCCTTCTGCTTCAGGGTTAACTCATGGTGCTGGGATGGAAGGTGGTCTCTGAAATTACCTACAAGGGAGTCTGCGCCTGCAGAACGGGGCCAGTTGCTCCTGCCACGTCCAATGCATTGCCCATCTCTTGGGGTACTTATCCCCCAGTTACAGAGATTTCGAATTCAGGTAGCATGCACATGCTAGGCGCTGGGGTGCAGAGATGAAAAGAAGTGCTCACAGGTGATAAATCATTGTGTATGGTGAAAGATGTACAGAAAGAGACGTGTGGACCTGCTTCAGGGGAAGAGGGAGGATGTTCCAGGCAGAGCAGCTGGCAAGAGCTCTAAGGCTGGAAGCAGCACCAGCACCGCCTTCCCAGGGCAACCCTGGGGGCTGAGAAGGTTCAGGGCTGGGTGGGGTGGCAGGGTGGAGGGAGGGGCCGCAGGGCCAGGTGGTGGCGACTCCTGTGCTGCCTGCTATGGGCTCCCAATCCACACACAGCTCCTGTCATCCCAGGCTCAGCTCAGATATCACCTCTCCAAGGGACCTTCCTGACTGTCCTCCAGCGGCACAGCCTTGCCGTTACCCTGTGTCACATCGTCCACTGCCATGTTCTTAGCCATTTCCACAGCTGCTGAAAGTGCCTCTTACACATCTGTTCTATTCTGTGCCCACTGGCATGGTGGAGTCCTGCCCTGCTATTCCGTGAGGACCCTGCCCCCTGAGCCTGTCCCTGGCTAAGCTGGTGGGAAATGGTAGATGAGGAGGCCTGCCTTTCCCAAGATGCAGCCCTCCTCAAGGGCTCCCTGAGGAGTCAGGAGCAAGGGCATGTCTGGGAAATGCCCCAGCTATAGTATCTCATCAGCTTCCTGGCCCTGTCCACAAGGTGTGAGCCAGATGCTTGGCCTCAGGCGGCAAGGCTCAGTGGTTGGGAGCGAGGTCCCTGGGGCCCACAGCCTGGCTGTTCATGAATTGTGAGACCCAGGGGCACTGCTTAGCCTCTCTCTGCCAGGTCTCATCTGCAGAGCAGGGATGATGGTCCTTGCCCAGCATTGCAGGCAGTCTGGTTTGAGAGAGCAAGCCCAGAGGTAGGAGGGCAGAGGCGGGTCTCCTAAGTGCTGCAGGCCCAAGATCCAGCACCATCCTGGGGCAACAGGGCTGCAGAGAAGATGGCAGAGCTGGTGAGGATGGATGGCAGGCCTGGGGGCGAGGGATGAGGGGCTGCCAGCCTGGAGTGGGCGGGTCTGCAATGGGGAGAGAATTCAGGAAGAAGGAAGGCAGACACAGGGGAAAGGTTATATGTCTAAAGAGCTGGCTGTGTTCTTGGGCCGTCAGGTCCCTGGGGTTTCTGGCAGTGGTTACATCTGCTTGTGCAAATGAGCTTGCCCAGGGAGCACGTGGGATGGAAGGAGAGACTGCTAGGTCCATTTTGAGCTTGCTGGTCTCAGCGGAGGTTGGGGGCATTCGGAGCCCGTCATGATGTTTTACAGGATCCTGCAGTTCCTGTTATCCTTGGTCCCTTTCCTTCTATATTATCTTCCCTCCAGCTTCACACACTTACACAGAAGGAAAGGGAGTGCCGAGTTGTTTTTCACTGACCACCAGGAACTGGAACAGGCTTCTGTGTGTTCCAGTGAAATAAGCCCTATTCATCTCTCGGGAATGGAGCAGTGTTAAACTTTTTTTTTTTTTAAGCCCACCCTGAAGAAGATGGGGGCTTGAAATCCATATTTCTTGTTCTGAAGCCTGTGGGACCTCAGCTATTGGACCTTGCTGAATAATCTGGGGTTTTAGGTTGGGCACATCAAGGACAAAGGGCTTCTGTTTGGATAGAACAGGAAGTGAGGGGGACAGTGAGATCCCCTCATGCTGCTGAGAAGGGGGCTGGGGGCTGAGTTCTCTGAGTTCAGAGGTGAGGTCTCATAAGCCAGACCTGGGGACTGTTCCTGTGGATCCAAGCTGGACTGGGAAGTCCAGGGAACTCTCGGCGTGCAGAGGGCTCCTTGTTAATGAACAGCTTTCAAGGAGCAAAGCCCAGACTTCTCCCAGTGAGACACACACATGGGGAGGGCCTCACTGGGGGAATTTGGCCTCCTGTATTCAAAAGCACATTTGTCTGCTCCGTCTCTGAAAGTGCCAGTGGTGCAATTTCCAAAGGGATCACCAGAAAGAAGGTAAATGCAGAGGCTAACAAAGAACGCATCATGCCCAAGATCGTTCTTCAACAAAATGCCAACAGCTGGGCATCTTCAGCCAAAAGAAATGCAGTTGTGGCAGGAGAGACTCAGCTGCGCTGGGGTTCCTGTTTGTGGCGAACCCCCAGGTTGCAAAACAGGTGATGAGGCTTGTGATCATTTACCTTTTGGGATCATGGGTCCTCGAACTGGACGAGAGCTTTAAGCATGTCAGCTGTGCAAACTTCTGTGGTTCCAGAAATTTCTCTTTGCATAGAGCAGCGGTCCTAGTCTAGCGCGGCAGTCTCCAACCATTTTTGTACCAGGGACCAGTTTCATGGAAGACAGTTTTTCCATGGACCGGGAAGGAGGATGGTTTTAGGATGATTCAAGCACATTACATTTATTGTGTAGTTTATCTCTATTATTAGATTGTAATATATCATGAAATTATACAACTCACCTTAATATAGAATCAGTGAGAGCCCTGAGCTTGTTTTCCTGCAACTACCTGGTCCCATCTGGGGGTGATGGGGAGACAGTGACAGATCATCAGGCATTAGATTCTCATAAGGAGCGTGCAACCTTGACCCCTTGAGTGCGCAGTTCACAATCTTCTGAGAATCTGCTGCTGGTCTGAGAAGAGGTGGAGTGAAGGTGGCAATGCTTGCTCACCACTGCTCACCTCCTGCCGTGTGGCCAGGTTCCTCACAGGATAGGTTCCCCTAGATGGGTCCTGGGGCCAGGACCCCTGTTCGAGAGTGGTCTGCACATGCTGGGGACTCTGGGTCCATTACAGCATTTCCTTCCCACCCGTGTGATAGACCTCACAGCCTACACTTTGCATGTGAGGAAATGGAGGCTCAGAACTGTTAGTAGCCAGTAAGTAGCTAAGTGAGGACATGAACCTGAGCCTCTCCAGCTCAAAGTCGTTTTTCTTAGCCTACCTCACAACTCCCTGAAACTCATCCATGGCCATCCTCTGGATCAAATTATACTCCACCTAGGGAGTTCGCTTTCCTTTAAGGAAGGAAGAAACTTCTTCAATGCTTTATCCTCAGTGCCTGGTAGAAAATAGGCTCTTAGCTAATTACTGGTGAATGGATGGCTGGTAAGATGGATAGATGGATGACTGTGTGAGTGGATACATGGGTGGTTGGGTGGTTAGATGGATGGCCACCTGGGTGCAGGGGTGATTGAACAGATGGATAGATGGCTGGTGGGGTGGTTGCATTATGAGAAGCATGAGTAGGTGGGTGGAGAGACAGCTGGATGAATGGACAGATGGGTGAAAACGTGGTTGGATGTTGTGTAGTTAGATCGATGAGGAGGTGGGTGGAGACACTGTTGAACTACATTCTTCTGAACGGCGTGACATATGCTAATACCTGTCCCTCCATCCACTTAACTGTCTCAGCAGCCACAGTAGGTTGGATGCAATTCCCTAGGAGTCAGTTCAGCCAAGTAAGTGTTTATTGAATGAATGTCTTTCTTTATGTAGTGGGCTCTTTGGAGACATTTAAGCAATGATTCCATTTACCACATTGATTATAACCAACATATTCAGAAGTGTATTTTCAAGTCGTGTGAGCCTCAAGTCCTCTGTGGCCATTGCTAATTTTGGAGACTGGTTCTGTCCTGTGACCAGGCCACGGTCAGCATGTGCTTCTGGCGACACCACTGCTGTCTGGTTGCCGACCAGCCTGGGCTGTTTCTGAGCAGCAGGTCCTTAGGCCCTCAGGTGGGGATACTCCAGAAGCTCCCACTTCCCCCTCACTGGAAGGAAGCCTCTAATGGACAGCAGGCCTCTCCTAAAGCTTTCTGAGCACTTGTCAGGAGGAAGAGCGGAGAAAGCTTTACGGGATGAGTAAAACTAATGTTAACCCATGACTCGCCACAGGAGGCAGGCGGGGGATGGCGTCTTCACAGCTCATTCAACCCCAAATGCTCCATAGTGACCTGGGTCAGGCAGGGCTGTGGCATTCTGGGAAGTGTGCCCTCCGGCTGAAGAGGGCAGCTGCCACTCAGGTCCTGTGGGGCATCACCCCTGGCCCCATGCCAGGCCAGTGTGGCCAGAATTTCCAAGAGAAACTGAAGATTTGATTTTTTGGTGAAATAGCCTTCAGGTAAATGTTGAGAGCCTCTTCATATTTTTAAAAGCAATGTGTGGACCCAGAGAATATATTTGCAGACCGTATTTGGCCTGGCACCACCCCCTGGCCACCTGTGATATGAAGTCACTTAGGCAGTTTTGGGAGAAGCACATGCTTGTTTGTACTGAGTTAGGTTAAGGGGATTTTCAACTGTTGAGTTAGGCAGGGAAAATAAGTGGGTCATCCTGTAAACTGGTGGTGGCAGAAGTCTCAGGGCTACCATTGGCAGTACCCCAGAGAGCCCCAGCGAACCTGTCTCCTTCCTCTCACATGGGAGGGGGCTGCCCTTGTGTGCGACCCTCTCGACTCCACCCTTGCTCTGAGGAGGCAGTACAGTGCAGCGCTGAGAAGTCAGAGCCCTGGACAGAACGCCTCGGTTCCCAGCCAGCTCGTGGTTTTCCGGCATGTGAGCATCGGAAAGTCACCTCCTGACAGGTGCCTTACTTTCCTCCTCTGTAAAATGGGTGTGATGACAACAGAGCCTGTCTTGTAGGGCCATGGGAAGGATGCAGTGAGCCAGCGCATGTAGAATGCCTGGAGTTGTGCCTGGCAGAGAGGAAGCTCTTGGGGAAGAAAAGGAAGAAATCCGAGCTCATGAGGACAGGGGATTTGTCTCTGTCAGCTTTAACAGCTTTGTTGAAATCTCATTCACACACCACACACTTCACGCACTTTAAGTGTTCAATTCAGGGCTTCCAGCATATTCATAGAGTTGTATTTCCATCCACACAATCAATTTTAAGATACTTTCCTTACTCCATAGAGAAGCCCCTCCCCCATCAGCTGTATCTACGGTCCCTAGAATGATGCGTGAGTCCTGTGGGTACGTGGTGATTTTGCAGCTACTGCTGCAGGGATGAAGGGGAACTACGGGAAGCCGTCTCTCGAACATGGCCACATGCTGGCGCCGCCGCTCCCTTCATCAGCTTTATCTTCATCAGATCCTTCTCTTTGCCCCCCGCATCTTTTCATTGTCATCATTTCTCTTTGCCATCGTCACCTTCAGCGCTTATCATCTTTGTCTCCGTTATTTTCATTCTTTTCTTCCTCGTTATCTTTCCATCATCTTTAGCGACAACTTTGTTGAATTTTTATCATCCTCATCATCTCCATCCTTTCCATGATCCCCAGTTTGCCCCATCTCGGCTCCCTAGGAGACACTCGGGGAATGTGGGCTCTCAGTCCCTTTGGCTTCTGGGGGCTTGGCCTGTGAGGGGAAGGAAGCCCACGTCTAGAGCAGGTTCCGAGCTTCTGCTGAGCCTGACCCTGCCTAGAGAGAAGAGGACTCTTGAGAATGGTGAGGCTGGGCGTGGTGGCTCAAGCTCACAATCCCCGAACTTTGGGAAGCTGAGGCAGGAGAATCGCCTGAGCCCAGGATCACGTGCTGTGTTGCTCAGATCACCAGACCTGGGTGCCCACAGGCAGATAAGAGGGAGGTGCCTGTGTCATCAAGTGCCCACAGGACTGAGGTGCCTCTCGCTTATCTTCCGGCTATTTTCCAGATCAGCCTGGGCAACACAGCAACACTCCATCTCTACAAAAAACAAAAAATTTTAAAATAGCTGGGCATGGTGGTGCACACCTGTGATCTCAGGTACTTGAGAGGCTCAGGAGAAAGGATGGCTTGAGCCTAGGAGTTAGAGGCTGTAATGAGCTATGACAGTGCCATTGCACTCCAGCCCAGGCAACAAAATGAGACCCTGTCGTTAAAAAAAAAAAAAAAAGGCAAGAAAATAAATGGTGGGAAGGTGAGTCTGAGCCAGGCCCCTGCAGCTCCCTCAGGTCCAGTTCAGGTGGCCACCCCCGTGCTGGCCTGGCTGGGACAGTGCTGTCCTGGTACTGACCACCCATCACTGAGGCATGTCTACAGCCTTCTTTGGATTTTGAGATCCCAAGAACAGAGGTTGTTGGCATTTAGCAATTTATATGATTTTCTTCCTTTTTCCATGCTGCCGATTGACTGACTTTTCCAGCCCTCCAGGGGGACCGTTGCTGGGGCTTCCAGTCTCTTTGTGTAGAAGTCTCAGGGCAAGCAGGGATCAGATCTGCTCTGCACAGATGCACCCTCCCGTGCTCTTGGTGTGGCACCACGTCCTGCTTCACTGCTGCGGGGAGGGGCCTGCCCGGGAACACTGCAGAGCCTCCAAGGTCAACAGGACCACAAGATTTATGAGGGCACGTTCAAGGACTTATTGCACAAATGCAAAGGAGCTCATTAGCAGTGCTGTGAGCAGGCTCTGGGGTGCTGTGGGGAGAACTCAACCTCAGCCCCGAAGGGAGGGGCCTGGTGCTCCTGCAAAGGCTGGGGCAGGCAACGCCAGCATGGACCCAGCAAAGCAGTGGCTATAATGTATGGATCTGTACATTCTGCTTTTAGAAGGAGGTAGCTAAGCAACAGAACACACAGCTTCCAAATCAGGACAAGTTTAAACTGGCAAATCTCAGTCCCAGAGGATATAAATATGAGGCTTTGGCATCCAGGGTGGAAGTTGCCGTGTATAGTGAGGGAGAGCCCGTCTGTGTGTGGCGTGCAGGGTACTGGGAGTGGGGCCTAAGTCCCATCCTGTGCCGGGGAGATGCTCAGGCCCCTTTGGTTGAGTGTCAATGTGAAGTGATCCTGTCCCTTCTGAGGCCTCCAGGGAGGGTCAGCTGCTATTTGTTTTCCTTGGTTGCTTGGGAATCCGTAGAGGATGGTACAGCATGTTTTGTAACAAAATGCAATACAACCTCAACCCCCATTCAGTATCAATAAAACCCGACTCCCAAGCCAGGGAGCAGGTGGCTTGGTGGGCTTGAGGCTGCCTGGCTGAGAGTCATGGGCTGAGTGAGCCCAGGGAAGTCACTTGACATGTCCAGGCCTTGAAATGGGTGTGTGAGGCCTGCCTGCTCAGATGCTGGTGGGGACTGAATACCACACAGCCCTGCTTCACCCGGGATTGGGGCTTAGTGTGTGCGAGCAGTAGTCAGAGTAGTAATAGCACAACCATGGCTCACTGACTTATATTAAGCCCGTGTTATGTGTGAGGGGTGGTGCTTTGCCTGCATTCATTTCAGCATAAAATGTAAATGCTATTATTGGATGTTCTTAGCAGCTAAGGAAATGGAGGCCTAGAAAGATTAGGTAAGATGCTCAAAGTCACACAGCTGGTAAGCTACTGGATTTGAAATTTGACCCAGGCAGGCTGGCTCCAGACCCCATGCTTAGAGCCACCCCGCTTCCTGGAATAACTGCACAGGCAGTCAAGACTGGCATGGCTGTTCCAAAATCACCAAGGGCCCAGGCTCCTCTTATCTTCCTGCTATTTACCCTTATGCTAGTGTTGATCCTTCATGGTCCAAGGTGGCTGCAAGGGCACCAGACATCATATTCAAGTCCCAAAGGAGGAACACACATCTCAGCTGGCTCAGCTCTTCCAGAGGGCTCCTTCCAGGAGCTCCTCCACACACATCAACCTACAGTTCCTTGTTGGCCCCTCCTCATGTGGCTGTGCTCAACTGGAAAAGAGACTGCCCTGTATAGAACCAGCATTCAGGCATAAGAAGGGGAGAAGGGAGAGGGGCAGGAAACTCACTGCTTCTGCCGCCTTAGGGTGTCCAAGGTAACTTTGTTAGATTAAAGGAAGAAAAGAAGCAACAGATGAAGAGATGGCTGAGTGCATGGAAAGCATTCTGTTTGTTAGGTAGCAATGATTTCTAAATGATTTCTGGAGCAGCCTGGCCCGAGGAGCGCCTGTGGAGCCCCGTGGGCTTGGAGAGCACCACCAGGAATTTAAAATGCCCCATTCCTGACCTTCCCGTGCTGGGCCAGGGAGGTAAGCAGCTGGCAGGAAGTTGAGGAGGAGGAGGAGGGAAAGGGGAACCCTGAGGGGTCCTGAGAGTGATGTGGACAAACATGGCTACTCCTCGGCAACAATCCCACCCCTGCCCAGCGATCCC